>CAKNYM010041594.1:0-35540 GCA_932195095.1 Andricus curvator
AATTAGAGCAGGGGCACTTTTCCCATGCTTATTCAGCTAGAGCCTTTTGAAAATTTTCTGTAATTCTAGTTTTGTCTCGTGGGTCTTATCAATTTTTTCCCAGTGTATTTAAATGCTAGAAAAGCTCATAAGTGCTCACAAATATGTTTAACGCACAAGTTATAAAGATAATTTCATTGAGTACCAAAATCAAAATTTTAAATAAAGCTGCATTTTCAATTTTGATTCCTGGGTCTTGGCGATTTTTTTCCTAGTGTATTTTGCTAACTGGAAAGTTTTCAAGTACCCGAACAAAATTTTTCTCCTATTTACAAAGGTAAAATTAAAACTCAAGAAAACTTATAAACTCTACAAACAAGAAATTTTTTAAACATTTTTATTTAGCGTGGCTAACCAAGCTATATGTATATCGATTCCAAATTAATTTTACTTTTTTAGGATCCTAATACGCTACGTTTTTGGGTTGTAGCGATTTTGAATTCCAGAGGCTTACCACTGCACTGGCGAGAGATGCCGCAAAAATGTCAATTTCACTGTGAGAAATGCCGCGCGGGAGAGAAGCCGCTAGGTAGAGATGCCGCAGTTGTGACATGCCGCAGATGAGACATGCCGCAGATGTGACATGCCGCAGATGTGACATGCCGCAAATGTGACATGCCGCAGATGTGACTTGCCGCATGTGAGATGATATGGACCCTATTTACACAGGTGTTCAGAATTTTTTTGCGAATACAGAGGTGAATTAAACAGGAATTATCCCTCAGAAAATTATTGGTGAAAATCAGGAAAAAATGGATCTTTTTTTACCTCCAGGTATGTGAAACAAATTAAAACACAAGAAAATTTGAAAACTCTACAAACAAGAAATTGTTTAAACGTTTTTATTCAGCGCGGGTAACCTAGCTATATGTCTATCGATAAAAAAATAATTATAATTTGTTATGGTCCCAATACGCTACTTTCCACGTTGCAGCGATTTCGAATTCCAAAATTTTTGATTTTCGACCCACCCTAGTACACATTTTGATTCTTAAAATCAGAGAAAAACTTTTTTTCAGAGGTCTGATTTTTGGCACAATAACTACCTTAAATCATTTTTTGCCTCTCCAGGTTCGATAGAGTTTTCCACACCATTTTCATTTATCGTAAGCATTGTTTTAAATTAACAACTAAACATCTAAAATGTGGATCAACAACAAATAAAATTATTCTTTTTTCGTACTTAGGATTCTTTTTGCTTTCTTTTTTTTTTTTGAAACAAAAGCTTAGATTTTTTCCATTAAATAGCTTCAGGTTAAAAAAGTAAATAATATTATTTATTTGTAAAAATAAGCGTTCGGTATCATTGCTAAATATAATCGTTTAAACTTAAATAATTTGGAAGTGAAAATGACAATGTTACATAATCGACCCCCTATTTTTTCCCTTTTTTTACTAAAAAGAAAGCTTAGGTTTTTACCTTTTAATACCTTTAGATTAAAAAATCTACATAATTATTATTATGGCGCTTAATAGCAATTAAAAAACTTTGTTCTGACCAAGGTTTCGATAGCGTTCGTCATGCCCTTTCTATTGAACGTATTATCATTTTTAAATAAAAAAATTTAAAATTGTACAATTTTATTTCAAATTGAAGAATCTCCAAATTGAATGATTAAAGATTGAACTTTCGAAAATAGGACAATTATTAAAAAAGTTCAAAGTCGAATAATTTAAAGTTGAAAATTTTTGAAATTAAACAATTTTTACTTAGAGGTTTGGAAGAAATCAAAAACTATTTGATAAATTTTCGGAAATGTTACTAAGTTTTAAAATATTTTTAATCTATTCAAAGCCTCTGAAATTTCTTAAAATATTTTTAACTTTTTTTTAATCTTTTCAGAATTTCTAAGCCCTCTAATCTTTTGAAATTATTCAAATTTTTTCTGATTTTTTTTTCTGATTTTTTTTTAAGTTCTGCAAAATTAAAAAAATTGCCTTAAAATTTTTAGATTCTTCTTTGACAATTTTAGACATCTTTTGAAATCTTTTGAAATCTTTTCAAATAATCTCTTAAAATTAATTTTTCGAAATGAATTTAATTTTTCCCAGGAAGCTAATTTTTTTTTCATTTCCGTGAAACCTTACAAAATTCTTAAAAGATCTTTAAAAGTTTTAATTATTTTTGAATCGTTTTAAAACTTCTGAATATCTCTTAAACTTACTCACATTTTTGCTTATATTGTGTTCAGTTTACCTAACACTTTTTTAAATCCTGAAAAATTAAAAAAATGGCCCAAGGTCTTCCATATTCTTTTTCCACACGTTTTGAAATCTTCAAAACTTAAAATTATTCTTTCAAAATAAACCATAAAATATTTAAAATTTTCCCAGAAATCTGGAATAAAATTTAATCTCCTCAAATCTATCATAATTATTAAAAAGCTTCTAATTTTTTTCGAATTCTTCAAAATAAGGTCTGTAAAACTCACGAGTTTTTTTTTATTTGTTATAGTGATAGGAAAAATGAGGAATTATGGAGAAAATAGGAGAAATTTATACAACATCTTATACTTTATGGATCAGTCGAACAGTAACAGAAAAGAATTTTTTTTCTCAAACAAATTATTGCTTATAAACAATCAAAAATACCGACGTAGTAAATTTCGCCCGGGTCTCATAGACCCCCGTTTACAGAGGAAGGGGTTAATTTTTCATTGTTTTGAATTTATTCTGGGGGCATTTAAAGCCTTATAAGTTATTATTGATTCGGGAGGATTTCAATTTGAAATTGTTAAATCATTAAGGCTATCAATTAAAAATCATTTTACTATATTATCAGTCAAATTTTCAATATAAATTAAAAATATTTAAGGGTCAACTCTAAAAATTGAAATTTAAGAAATTTAAATTAGATTAAAATCAAATTCAAAATCCCATTTAACGTCCAATAATCAAGTTAATGTATAGAATTCCTTAAAAAACAAGAATTCAACGATCAAATTTGGACAAACACAACAAAATGCTCCTATTGCAATTCCTAAAAACAAAAAACAAAAATTTGTTTCTTTGCACAAAAATAAAAAAGAGGAAAGAAAAATGAGAATGCAACCAACCACATCCCCTTCCTGTGTGAGCACCGAAACGTTGGTAAATATTTTGCATGCTTTCATATTGTGATTTAATAATAATAAAAATAAAAAAGACGAAAGAAATAAAAAAGAGAAAGAAGGGGATGTGGTTGGTTGCCTTCTCATTTTTCTTTCCTCTTTTTTATTTTTGTGCAAAGAAACGAATTTTTTTTGTTTTTAGGAATTGCAATAGGAGCATTTTGTTGTGTTTGTCCAAATTTGATCGTTGAATTCTTGTTTTTTAAGGAATTCTATACATCAACTCTAAAAACCTACTATTGCTTATTTTTACGAATAAATAATGAAATGCTGATTTTTGAACCTGAATAAGATATTTAAAGAAGAACACCTAAGCTTTCCTTTCAGTGGAATAGAAAAAAAGGACCCTTAATTGAAAAAAGTCAAATTTATTTTTGACCACAATTTTATTCTTTCTCGGTCAAGTATTTTTTAAATCTAATATCAATGCCAAGTAAACCATTTATTTAAAAAACAATGATCAAAAAAGTTTACTCAAACGCTATAAACACTTATATTAAAAACTTTTATATTTTATATATTTTACATACGTTTAGTACGTAAATTATATATACATACTTTATGTGTTTTTATGCTGTTCAAAAAGTACATACATATTTTTACGATGATGCAATCACGTGTTAGTTGAATGATAGTATCTGAGACAAAATTTTAGAGCGGATTCATTACAAACAATATAAAATATTTTTTGACATTCTCATCACAGATGGTATTTGATTTTTGAAAAATTTGCCCCCCCCCCCCTCCACAATTTTGTCAAAGGACCCCGCACAAAATGCATTAAAAAAAGGTCTCGGTGGATTTTTCTAGATTTTGGATATGTTATAGATCATGACATCCCCAATAAAAAGTTCTTATGCCAAAAAGTAAAAAAATGGACAGTTTTTCGTTCGTATCGCATCAAAGGTCGCTTTTCGTGCACGATAGAGTAGACATACCGAAACTCGAGAACGGTTTGGCGCCACGCTCAGGTATCATGTCCAACGCGGTGCCTCATTGATATTTTATACTTTAGGACCCCCTAATCGATAATATACGTGTCTGAAGGTCGAGAGAAGCATACTTTTTGGTTGGTGTTGCGTCCAAAGCCGCTTTTCGTACATGCTAAAGGAGACATACCGACACTCGAGGACGGTTTGGTGCCACGCTCAGGGATCATGCCCAACTCGATGCCTCATTGATATTTTGTAGTTCAGGACCGTCTGATCGATAATGTACATGTCTGAGTATGGAGAGAAGAATACTCTTTCGTTGGTGCTGTGCCCAACGTTGCTTTTTGTCAATACTAAAGAAGACGTACCGACACCCGAGGACTGTTTGGCGCCACGCTTAGGTACCATGCCCAACTCGATGCCTCATTGATATTTTGTACTTTAGGACCCCCCGATTAATAATATACGAGTCTGAAGGTCGAGAGAACAATACTTTTTCGTTGTTGTTGCGTCCAAAGCCGCTTTTCGTGCATGCTAAAGGAGACATACCGACATTCGAGGACGGTTTAGCGCCACGCTCAGGGCTCATGCCCAACTCGATACCTCATTGATATTTTGTACTTTAGAACCCCCTGATCGATAATATACGTGTCTGAAGGTCAAAAGAAAATATATTTATTTCTGTACCATGGTCTGGGACTGCTTCTTCACTAATTTTTATTCTCAGCTATCCCGAAAAATGTATCATTTCAATAAATTAATATTATTACAATTCATAAAAGCATGCATACGGTAAATGTCAAGGCTAAGTTTCAGGCGATGAATGGAGACTGGGTGTTTGGAATGCTAGAGGGGTGAATGATCTTAAGGTAAGAGAATTACGAAAAACTATGCACGTAAGGAAGCTAGACATTTTATGTATACTTGAAACAAAGAAAAAGGGATGCGAAAGTAGAAACATAGAAAATGGGGTGTTGAAAGGCGGATCTGAAATATTTTCAGGGGTAGATAGTGAAACACATGGTAGTCAAGGGGTCGGTTTGATTATGAATGAAAAAGCAAGACAGCATCTCAGCAATCATGATTTTTTATCTCCTAGATTGTTTCTCTTTCTTTTTTTTAATTATATTTTTCACGATTGAAACAAAAATTACACGTTTCATATGACGAAAATAATTAATAATAAATTTGTAGATCCTTTCTGAGCAAACAACGTTTGTCTATTACTTTTTTTCGAACCTTGTGTCGTTTTCAAAAAATTTTATTTTTTATTTTTTACGATATTTTTTACGATTAAAAGCAGGCGCGGAACCAGAGGGGGGCACGGCGGCTTGCCCCCCCCCCCCAAGCCTAGACTCGAATTTTTCAAATAAGATAATTGAAGTTTACTATCCCAGCAAAAAGAAACTAATTCGGGAGGATTGCGGCGAATTAACATGTTTAAATTCGCCCGAGTCTCTTAGCAGCGATCCCAAGTGTAAGTCCAGAGGACAACACTGAGCTGAGATTCGATTGAATAGGCCATTTTTTAACTGTATTCGCGCTGGCGAATTCTGGCGAATTGGAGTTTGGCTCAAAATTTCGCGGATTAAAATGAATTGGCCGACACTGGAAGTAACTCGTGTTGGCACTTTCAAATGAATAAGGTCCCCTAAAATATTTTCGCTGAATTCAGACGAATGGGATATTTGAAGACTATATTACTCTTCACGAATTTACACACATAAAAAGCAAGAAAATTGCCATCAAGATTACTGAGACTAAGGTCACGATTACTGGGCTGTTTACTTTAACTGCATAAATTAAAAAATGGAAAAATTAGTTCAATTAAAAATAATAAATAAATAAAACGTCAACTCTAAGAATACCTGTAAAATGAAGTCAAAAACACACACAGAAAAAACAATGTGTGGATCTAACGCTAATTTCAGGGAACCTATTATATAAACAGTTGAAGGAAAGTAAAAGTACAGAGTTTACCAGCATGAGAAACAGCAAAGGTGAAATGCTATATGATATAGACGGGATAGTAGACGCTTTAAAAGACTCTTTTAAAGAATTATTAGGAGGTGAAGATATAGGGCAACAGAACTGCGACATAGAACATGATGCATTAGAAAACCCAATTGAAAAAGTCTGTGTCACTGAGGTTAGAGATATAATTAAGAACTTAAAAAACGGTAAGGCGATTGGAGAAAAGCGATTATCGTACCAATATACAAAAGAAAGGGAGATCAAAGCAATTGCAGTAATTACAGAGGTATCAGCTTACTAAGTACCGTCAGTAAAATATACTCAAAAATACTCATTCGTAGAGTAATGAAAATTACAGAAGAAAATATATGGGAAGTCCAAAGTGGATTTATGCCACGAAGATCGTGTACAGATCAGATATTTAGTTTCAGACAGATCACAGAAAAAAGCTTAAGAGTAGGAAAGAAAGTTTTCTGTGCATTTGTTGACCTAGAAAAAGCATTCGACAAGGTAAATAGGAGTAAACTTTGGGAAGTCCTTAAAGAGTACGGAGTCAATGGGTGGCTCCTACAAGCAATAAAATCAATATATACCCCAATAGGAAATTACAGACTTGGGCCGATGCTTACAACTGGCGCGGTAGCGCGCCATGAGCAATGTTCCAACACTTGGCTAGCCAATACTGGCGTAGTACGGATATTGGCACTGGATCTGCACTGTGCCTAATCTAAGTTCCAATATCGGCAGACCAGTATCGACCCAGTATGGATTCTGTGCAGTATTAAACAAAAATCAGCCCTGGGCTAATGCCAACTTCAAGCCCAATGATGACACGATAATGGCACAGTCTAGGACACATAACTGACTGTAACAAATAGTAAACCACTGTCTCACGAATATGTACCGGATCTTGGCAGGGTACTGGCACGATACTGGCGTAGTACAGTCTACATAAACCGGCAAACCATTGTCCCACGATCTTCTGCCGGACCTGGGCGGAGTAATGGCACGATACTGGTATCATACAAATTTTAACAAATGGTGAACTTTTATCCAAAGGTTTTTTGCTGGATCTCGGCGGAGTACTGGCATGATACTGGTGTAGTGCAGACTATAAGCAACGGCAAACTATTGTCCTGCGATTTTGTCCCGGGCCTGGGCGAAGTAATGGCGCGATAACTAGTGTCGTACACATTTTAATAAAAGGCGAACTGTTGCCCCATGTTTTTTTGTCGGATCTCGGCGGACTACTGGCATGATACTGGTGTAGTACAGACTATAAGAAACGGCAAACTATTGTCTCGCGACTTTGTGCGGGCCCGGGCGGAGTAATGGCACAATACTGGTGTCGTACAAATTTTAACAAAAGGCGAACTCTTTTCTGATGTTTTTTTGTCGGACCTCGGCGGACTACTGCCATGGTACTGGCGTAGAACAGACTATAATAAACGGCATAAATAATAAATTACGGATGTCACTTTTCAGTCCGTAAAAAGTAGAGCTTTAGCCCCGCTTCATAGGCATCGAAAAAGGCTGAAATCATGCATGTGTCATGAAAAATAATTAAAAGAACACCAATTGTTAAAGAATACGTGTTATTTTGAAATGTGTTGAACGTTTTTCCTTTTTTAATGCTCCTTAGAGATTCAGACAAATACATTTTTTAAATATTTTACAGAAAAAAATTTTTTTATATGAACTTCTTTGTCATTTAGAATGTTTACATCTCCAAAATGAAAATGCCGTTTATTTTCTTCTTTAAGAATTAAAATATGTCACATATGTCATGTCTGAAAGCAAAGCTGGAAATCGCGAAGGCCGATAGTGCAGTAGCAATACTGGTAGTCTGTACTGAAGATAATTATCATTTCTGCCTCATGCCACTACATCGCCAATACTGGTGCCCAGTACTCCTCCGGCTTCTTTGACAGTACTCATTTGCCATACTGTGCTAATACTTACTTCCAGTACTTCATTAGTACTTATACCCACGACTGTCCCAGTACTAAATCACAGTACTTAGTCATTACTGAGCCAATACTAATGCCCAGTACAGTATTTTAGTACAGCCCCGAAGTTGGCAATCAGTACTAAACAGCGTTATCATCCCAAGGTTACGCCACATCGATGCCAGTATTGGCTACCAGCACCACGCCAATGCTGTCAAACTCTGGCCAGTACTGACACAATGCTGCGCCAGTTGTAAATTTCCCATTGGGACAGGTAGTAAAGCGAGTGTAAGAGTAAATGGGAAACTGAGTGATTGGTTCGATATTATGCAAGGCGTAAAACAAGTATGCGTTATGTCCTCATGGCTATTTATCATATTTATGGATAAGTGTCTAAGAATGGCCCTCTTCGACGAAGAAGGTGTAGATCTCGAAACAGTGAAGGTACGTGGGTTAGCTTTCGCAGATGACAAGATTATTATTGCAGAATCAATCGAGGACTTGCAAAGAATGTTGAATAAACTTAATACAAGCATGAAGAACATGTGCCTTAAAATTAACGTAAATAAAACAAAAATCATGGTGTTTGAGGGAAAAACTGAGAAAAAAATGTGCAACATTGTCCTAAATGATGAGAGATTACACTGTTAAAAATGTTTGCAATTTTAATATACATTTAATATACATTTGTATATTAAATCTAAAACTTAGGTATACGGAATCGCCATTAAGAGACTATGTAATTAAATTTCATATAGCGCATATTGATCATTTATGAGAAAAGTCCGATATTTGCACTTTACAAAAATTAAAAACAATTCTGGCAGCAATTTTCAATTATAAATGATCAAAAAGAATATTTTCTCCTAGATGAATGTAAACTACACTGGTTTTTCAGAGACAAGTTCAATTAAACAAATAATTAAGAAACCTAACCTCCAAGCACCTGTACTCACGTTAAAATTCTAACGTTCGCAGCGAATTTTAGGAATAATTCCACCCGTACGTTGCACTTTAATTGTAAGTAAGAATTTAGTCGACGAATGTAAGGTTATTGCTTTAGTTTTTAAAATTTGACAAGATCTGAAGGCATCAAAGAACTTGTTGTTTTCACGCACTCTGTTTTACCGACTTTAATATACATGTATATTAATTTTACAACATAATGGTATATTAAAATTAATGTACGGTATATGCAAATGACTTTACTCACATGTATATTAAATTTCGATCAGATTTTTTTAACAGTGTAGAACAAGTTGACAAGTACGTATATCTGGGTAGCCTATTCACTAGCGACGGAAAAATAGATGGGGAGTTAGATAGGCGCATAAATAAGGGTAAGCAGGTTATCGGTAAAGCAGGGTCCATTCTCAGAAATAAAAACATATCAAAAAAAGCTAAAATGGCCATACATAATTCTATATTCGTACCGACTGTACTATACGGTAGCGAGACATGGACCTGCCAAGAGAAGGACAGGAGTAAAATTAACGCGATTGGCATGAAACCTCTTCGCACAATATGCGGAAAAACACTGATGGACAAAGTTCGAAACGAGATAATCCGCAAAGAATGTGGTGCAAAGGAGACAATAGTTGACACATGGGAAAGAAATCAGTTAAGATGGTTCGGACATGTTGAAAGAATGAAAGATGAACGACTAACGAAACAAGTGTATACAGGTAAAGTAAATGGCAGAATGCCCAGAGGTAGACCGCCAAAAGAATGGTTAGAATCTGTGAATGAGACACTAATCCGAAGAGACATAAGAAGCCATAGAAACACGAGAGCTTGCATAAAAAAATGCATGGGTGTGAAGGAAGCTAGAGTAGTATGCCAGGACAGAAAAGTGTGGCGACAAATAGTTTGTAAACAGAGTGACAATAGAGTGAATGACGCCTGTAATCGTTTTTCTTTCTTAGGAAATTTAAATTATATGACTTGTAATATTTAGTGATTAAGATTGGTCATTCGATATTATTTGTTTATTTTATAAACAAAAGCATAGTTTAGTAATTTATAAACAGAAAGTAATAGTTTTTCTTTCTAATCGTCTTCAAATTACATAGATGGTGATGTTTAGTGACGAAGAATTGTCAATCGATATTATTTGTTTATGTTATAAACAAATCTTATAATCAAATGCATATAGTTTGACCATTTATAGACACAATAGTTTGGTCTTTCTATCTATAAATGGTCAAACTATGCATTTTTTTATAAGATTTGTTTATAACATAAACAAATAATATCGATTGACAATTCTTCGTCACTAAAAATCACCACCTATAAAAAATGATCCAGAACTTTGATTGTTAATAACTTTAAAAGAAATGAATTTCTTGCAAAAATATTTTAGGGGAGTTATTTTGATATAAAAACGAATCGAAAACTGTATAAATTGATTGAAAATATAACTATCGATTTAAAAGTGGCACACTTGAGATATTTTGACTCATAAATTAAATAATGATTTTAAAAATTAAACTGTAGTTCGTGTATTCGCAATTGAACAATAATTGATTGATTTTATAGGGCGATTCTGAATCTGATAAGATTAAACGATTTACAGATTTTGACATTAAAAATTGAACTGTTTCAATTCGAAAGCAATGTTTGACTGTTTATTTTAAATGAACAATTATAAATGAAATATTAAAAAAATAAACAATTTGAAACTGAATTGTTTTAAACAGAAAGCCTTGAATCGTTAAAATTTCAGAGAGCTAAACTTAAACTTTGAACGTTACAATGTTAATTTTAATTGTTCTAATTAAAAAAAATTTATTTTCAAGTGAAAATGTTGAATATTGATGTGTAAATAACAAATAAAAATGTATTCATTTAGAAAAAATTCGAGTAAGTTGAGGAGATACTAAAAAGTTTTTAAATAAAATTTTTAAGCTTTCAAGGACTTTGAAATGTTTTAAGATAATACAAATATTTTCTTACGCAGTGTCTCGTCGTCCCGAAATTCGGGATGACCAGTGCAATATTTTTCATAAGCTTGGCTAGTCGTCCCGAATTTTCGGGTGGGGGCGGGAAGGCACCCCTGTGACTGGCCATAGAAATAATGTTGGTGAAAAACCTACCCCTTTTCCAACATCTCGTGGGGCGAGAAGGCACCCCTGTGACTGGCCACATAAATAATATTGGCCCAACCCCCCTAATTTGTCGGGACGACTAGACAGAGCCATTTTCTTAAGATTCCTGGGAAAGTTTCGAATGATTTTTATTTTGAAAAATTAATTTTAACAGAATATTTCAAAACGGACGCAAATTTTGATGAATAAATAAAAAATGAACAGTTATAAATTTGGGAAAAATTGATTTTTTTAGTAAAAAAATATAGTTCTAAGAGAATGTTGTGAAAGATTTCACAACAAATTTTGATGTATAAATAACAATTGAATAATTATTCATTTACAACTATTTAAAATAAAAATAATTTAACTTCTAATTTAAAAAGTGTTCAATTTAAAAAAATTGTAATTTTCCAATTTTTAATGTTTCTAACTTAAAATTGCGTAAAATGATATAATTTTGAAAATTTATAAATTTGTTGATTCATTCTTAAATTTAGAGCATTGAAAATAATAGAGTACATTTATAATTAATACCAATTTTGATTAGTTCAAACGATTACTTCAGACAAATAATTTTTTGAAAACAAGAAAAAATCTGCCTCAGTCCGGATTTGGACCGGGAATATGAATATCGCAAAGAGTTTTACTTTTTGAATAATTATTATACCATGACATGCAAGACGCAGCTTGTAAATATAAAAACATGGCTTTTATTTAAACATTTGTTAATTATCTTTATAAGATTCGTGATTAATATATTGATATAATTGATAATAAACATTTGAAGCGAATAAATAACTTTAAAATTATTATAACCCCCCCCCCCCCTTGAGAGTCACCGAGGTTGGCCCCATGCTGCACTGGAATCGTGTATAATTCGTTAGCGAATTCGGTCACATGTCTTGCTATATAATCCTCTCTCGTTATCATATCAAGCCCTATATTTTGAGGAACAAATCTTAGCATCAGCGATTGTCTGGCTGTAGCAACTGCTAGACTCGTAGCTTCCCTGCTTGAATACCGAAATAAGATCTTCGGACATATACATTATCGATCAGAGGGTCCTAAACTATAAAATATCAAAGAGGCACACAATTGGGCATGATCCCTGAGCGTGGAGCCAAACCGTCCTCTAGATTCGGTATATCTCTGTTAGCATACATGAAAAGCGACCTTTCACGTAGCACCAGCGAAAAAGTATCCTTCACTCTACCTTCAGACACGTATATTATCGATCAGGGGGTCCTAATGTACAAAATATCAATGAGGCACAGAGTTGGGCATGATCCCCGAGCGTGACGCTAAACAGTCCACCAGTGTTCGTATATCTCTTTTAGAATGCAAGAAAAGCGACTTTGGACGCAACAACAACGAAAAATTATTCTTCCCTCGAGGTTCAGACACATATATTGTCGATCAGGAGGGATTTAATTACAAAATATCAATAAGGCACAGAGTTGGGCATGATCCCTGAGCGTGGCGCCAAACCGTCCTCGATCGTCGGTATGTCTCTGTTAGCATACGTGAAAAGCGACTTTGGACGTAGCACCAAAGAAAAAGTATTCTTCTCTCGAACTTCAGACACGTATATTATCGATCAGGGGGTCCTAATGTACAAAAAATCAGTGAGGCACCGAGTTGGGCATGATCCCTGAGCGTGACGCCAAACAGTCCTCTAGTGTCGGTTTATCTCTGTTAGCATATGTGAAAAGAAACTTTGGAGGTAGCACCAAAGAAAAAGTATTCTTCTCTCGACGTTCAGAGACGTATATTATCGATCAGGGGGTCCTAATGTACAAAAAATCAGTGAGGCACCGAGTTGGACATGATCCCCGAGCGTGGTGCCAAACAGTCCTCGAGTTTCGGTACGTCTACTCTAGCGTGCACGAAAAGCGACCTTTGATGCTATATGAACGAAAAACTGTCCATTTTTCGACTTTTTTGGCATGATAACTTTTTATCGGGGATGTCAATATCGACAACATATCCAAAATTCAGAAAAATCCACCGAGACCTTTTTTCAATGTATTTGGTGCGGGGTCCTTTAAAAATTCTGCACCTTAGTTCGGACAGATTATAAATCTTTAAATATACAATACATAAATTGAAATTGTAAAGTTTTTTTAAAACTTCAAGTTTTCCATGTTTGAAAAGTGCAACTATTTAACTCGAAACTCAATTAAAGTTAGCCATAACTTCAAAATAAAAATGTTCTATTTTCTAATAAATAAAGGCTAAATAAATAGAAGGATAAAGGCTTATCGGCTTTTTAAACATTGTCAATACCGTGAAAGTGATAAAAGTTCACATATTTTGCTTTCCTTGCGTGTTACTAGAAAGTATGCAGAATGCAAAGATCTACACCAGAGTCTCACTATTTGAACAAGCGATCGCACGCGTTATATGAATTCCTAGAATTGCTGGTCCCCGCAGTTACTCAGGGGGCAGGGCGAGAGACGGTTGCGACTCCGCCTCTGAAGGGACACATGCACTATACTACTCAGTCAAGTAGATTGCGCAATATTATGGAATCGGTTCAGGCGGCCCTGACTGTTTACGTTTCGCTGTACGCGCTATATGGACAAGGCTATTTTCAGGCAACCCCCGAGATTGTTCATCTATCGAGTCTCTGGTGTATTTACTTCTCATAATTATTGTTATTTTCATAACCAGTCAGGATATGATGCCCATTTTTTGATAAAAGACTTAGCTACAAGTTTTGAAGGTAACGTTCAATTATTGCCCATAGACAAGAAAAAATATATATCATTTATGTAACACGCGGAAGGTACAAATGTAAAACTTAGAGTAATTCACTCTTTTAGATTCATGCCAAGCAGTCTTAAAAAGTTGGCATCATATTTAAATAACTATGAAAAAATAATTACAAGAAAATATTGCAAAAATAACGATGAATTTAATTTACTTACAAGGAAAGGAGTCTTTCCATGTTCCTTTATTAATA
This sequence comes from Andricus curvator, assembly GCA_932195095.1. Classification (NCBI taxonomy): domain Eukaryota; kingdom Metazoa; phylum Arthropoda; class Insecta; order Hymenoptera; family Cynipidae; genus Andricus; species Andricus curvator. Next base: position 14,059 of record CAKNYM010041594.1, read on the forward strand.
GCTGAGAAAAACTGCAGGAAAAACGATTGCCATCAAAAGAGGCGTTTTATTCTCAATTAAATGAATAAAATATTTCAAAAAGAGATTATCAGCATGCCTGTAATGTTTGGGAAACATTTATCTTGAAAACTTTGGGTGAATACTGTGATCTTTATTTGAAAACCGATGTTTTACAGAGGTTGATATGTTGTTATTTATCGAAAAAGGCATTCGAGGTAGGGTTCCCCAATGTTCAAGTAGATATGCAAAGGCAAATAATAGATCTATGGGATTAGATTTCAATCCAAATGAACCAGAGTCGTACATAATGTACTTTGATATCAATAACCAATATAGTGCAGCTATGAGTAAATATTTGCTATAAAAGGTTTTTAAATTGTTTGAAGATTTCGTCAATGAACCAAACTTTTTCAATATTCCTGATGATTCACCAGAAAGATGATATTCTTGAAGTAGATTTATAATATCCAGAAGAGCTTTATGATTTACATAAAGACTTATCTTTATGTCTATAACATTTCGTACCTCCTATCCCAAAATGCACAATCCAAAATTAGTACCAAATTTGTGACCAACGAGAAATTGTATAGTTCATTTTAGAAATTTGAAAAAATATTTATCCTTGGGAATGAAGCTGACTTAAGTCCACAGAGTATTAAAATATAAACAGAAATCATGGTTAAAAGATTGCATTGACTTAAATACAGTTTGTAGGAAAAAGTCAGTAAAAGATTTTGAAAAAGCGTTTTATAAATTAATGAACAAATCAGTTTTCCGTGAAACTATGGAAAATGTTAGAAAACACAAAGATGTAAGGCTTTAAATAAAATGGGAGGAGCGCGCACAGTGGGCTAAAGTGAAAAAGTTCGTGACAAAATCGTAGAACTTTTGACAGGGATGACCTGGAGGGATGAATTTTTATTTGAGATTTACAGATTAATAACTACAGAAAAGAAGAAATATACGGACAAGCTGAAAATATATAATTTTTACCTTGAAAATCTAGGTTAAATTTGACATTTTTTGACAAAAAGTTGTATTATTGGATACCATGGGCGCTCAGATATTATATAACATATGTTACACATATATTCTTATAGATTTCGTCATGCCGAATCCAAATATGGGCTTTAAATCAGCCTAGAACTTCCTGCTTGTAAGAAAAATGCAATTGAATTATCTATTTTGAACCTTCATGGCATGAATGATTTCCACTAATGTAAATTTGATTATTTGTCGTATTAAAGGGGTTTTCGGCTCGCTGATTTCGAATCTAAAGTCAAAAGTTCAAAATTCAAAATGAAGGATCCAATATGGCGGAATGTCATTGTGAGAATATAATCGATTTCATTAAAAATCGGTTATATTGGTTTTTTTATGTCGTCGATTTCATATCTAAAGTGAAAATTCAAAAATTTTATGATTTGGATTTTCATTTTAAATGTCTGATGCAATATTACATCAGACATTTAACATTTTTGAAATTTCACTATAGATTTGAAATAGGCGACATGAAAAAACCCTAAGTAACGATTTTTAATAAAGTCGGTTATATTCTCACAATGACATTCCGCCATATTGGATCCTTCATTTTGAATTTTGAAATTTTGACTTTAGATTCGAAATCAGAAACCCGAATCCCCCCCTAGAGTAATTTGCAGTCATGTGGCTCGGTCTTACAATTTTGGTCCGCCATATTGGATGCGATATTTTGAATGTTGACATTTTGACGAAATCTATTAGAATATATGTATAACATATGTAATATAATATCTGAGCGCCCATGGTGTCCAATAATACAACTTTTTGTCAAAAAATGTCAAATTTAACCTAAATATTCAAGGTAAAAAATATATATTTTCAGCTTCTCCGTATTTTTCCTCTATTCTGTAGTTATTCATCTGTAAATCTAGAAAACATCCATCCCTCTACTATGGGCGTAAAAATTATAGGCATTTGCCTTTAAAGCTTAACAACTCAGCCAAAAAAAATTCTAGAGTAATAAGTAAATAGTCATTCAAAAGCTGAAAGTGTTCCACGTAAATGAGCTTGAAGACGTTAAGTTACAAAATTTGTTGTGCTTTGCAGACTGGAAAATATAAAAAAAACTAAGGAATTTCGGGCACATTTAAGAAGAGTCAAGTTTAGAGAATTATTTCTTATACAAGAGGCAATGGGAAAAATTGGAAAAAATGCATGAATAGGAGGAAAACATTTGTGAACAGATTGCAGTTGACAAATTTGAGAAATAATAAAAATTGTTGCTTAAAATCACAAAAATGTACAATTATACTATCTTCAGTTCTTATGAAGATATTAAAGCGATTCAAACTCCAAACTGTAACGGATAGGCTCTGTAATTATTTGCAATCGCCCGGAAGGATGTGATTGCTCTATTTTTGGTGGAAATCGCGATATTTTCGGACATTTTTTTTTGCTGGAAAGTGAGTGTCAGAAACCAGCAGGGGTGAATTTTTTTTTGCTGCCGCGGTCAGAAGAGGCATCAATGCCTGGGTAGGAGTTCAAAAGCACGGGTCAAAGAAAGGGCCCAGCGGTCGGCAGAAAAAAATGCACCCCCGCTGGTTTCTAACACTTACTTTCCAACAAAAAAAATGTCCGAAAATATCGCGATTTTCACCAAAAATATAATAATCACATTCTTCCGGGAGATTGTAAATAATTACAGAGCCTATCTGTTACACTTTGGAGTTTGAATCGTTTTAATATCTTTATTAGAACTGAAGATAGTATAGTTGTGCATTTTTGTAATTTTAAGCAACAATGTTTATTATTCCTCAAATTTGTCAACTGCAATCTGTTCACAAATGTTTTCCTCATATTCATGATTTTTTCCAAATTTTTCCCATTGCCTCTTGTATAAAAAATAATGCTCTAAACTTGACTCTTCTTAAATGTGCCCGAAATTCCTTACTTTTTTTACATTTTTCAGTCTGCAAAAAGCAAAAAATGTTGTACATTAACTTCTTTACGCTCATTTACGTGGAACACTTTTAGCTTTCAAATGACTATTTACTTATTACTCTAGCTTTTTTTTGGCTGAGTTGTTAAGCTTTAAAGGCAGATGCCTATAATTTTTGCGCCGATAATAGGTCATCCCTGTCCAAAGTTTTACGAGTTTGTCACGAAATTTTTCACTTTAGCCCACTGTGGGGCAGTGCGGTGCGAAAAATGTACTTGCCAGATTAAATTTTCATAGCTGCACCATATTCGGTGAATACATGGTTATCATTGAAAATGAATAAAACCAAAATTAATTTCAATAAACTAATTTATACCTGATTCACTGTTCTTGACATATCAAAAATAATAATTAATCACCACAATTATATTTGGTAATAATGCTTACGAATACATCTTTTAAATAATAAAGTATTGGATTTGATGAAAGATGAAATAAATGGGAAAATAATATGTGAATTTATTGGTTTGCAGTCAATATTATTATGCATTTAAAGTCCGACTTACCACATTTCTTATTTTCTTGAAACGTGCACGAGGCATAACCTCAAAGTGAAGTATATAATTTGGATGGAGAATATATGTGTAACTTTTTTACACAGTTGAATATGTAATTGTTCATTAAAAATATGTTATTTGGTATTACCGATTTTATCTTTTCTTGTGCATTTACTTTATCATTCTTTTATCACTAAGAAGATTTTTATATAATTCTATTTGTGGGAGTTATAGCCAGTTATTATTTAAGAAGTGTATAACTTATTTGTTTTTGATAAATTTAACTTGTATGAAACTTCTGTTTTAATGACACTTCCACGAATTGTATTTATTTTAGAGAATCTTTTTAGGAGCAAAATAAGCCGCGTTTATTATAAAGATTAAATCTAAAATTTTAATTGTTATCTACAACGAATAAAAAATCGCAAACGCCAACTGATCCCTTTTATATGTACAATGAACAATTAAACCCAGATAACAAAATGCCTGCACAGTGCGAGCATTATGGGTCGCACGCGTGCGCATAAGGCCACATTACGTGAATTCATACCACCACGCAGATGTGTCTTTCATGTGGTCGCATATGTCTCACTCGGCGTGCGAGTCGCACGTGTGCGGGTAGAATGTGAGCACGTAGTAGTATACCATTAAGCCATTTCCCTTTCAGGGTAGGCGTGACACTACCCGATTCGGGTAGTGTTTCTAGGTGGATAGTTTCTTGTAGTAAATAACTATGTGAGCACGTAGTTCCAGTAAAATGATTTTTACATTATGTTGCAGAAATAAAAATGATAACTCGATAAATACCATTTGAACTTGGACCGAATCATAAATAATAAAAATAATATGATTTTTCGAGCCAAATTCAAATGGTCGTTACAGAGTTTTCATTCTCATGTCCTAGTGCGAAGAATAGAATTAAGGTTATATTATTTGTTTATTTACTTACCACATAAACAAAATGAACCGAGAGTGGAATAATATCACTGGAATTTCTTCTATCAATTAAAATTTTGAAATTCTCCAGAAATATCCGTCGGGATCGCGTACTAAGAAAACTTATAAAGTAACCACAGCGCAATTAAAACCCAAGAAACCGCGACGTTGCCCGCCATCAGTAAAGTGCCAAGTTGGTGAGGGGTTGAGGTGTTCGGTTCGTTGGCCACCCGCTGGTACTGAGGTTAAATCAACATGGCGTCGGTGAATGGACGGAAAATTAAAAGAAAAACGATTTAATAAAATAATAAAATCCATATTTTTCTTCATATTGAGTTTAATATTTTACTAAATAGATATTAAAAAATAAAAACTAATTTCCAAAACAGTTTTTCACACTATATAAGTTGATGAAAATGCATTTTTTATGAGGATACAACAAAAATAAAGTTCTGCCCTATGCATTATTAATATTAACAATTTTACCCGATACAAATATTTTTATATTGTTTATTCATACTGTTATTTTACTAATAAAAAATTCCGCACGGTGTGTCGAGAAAGCAGCATTTGTGCATACAGGACGTGAGACTCACCGCGTGCCAGTAAAGTGCGACGCACGATTGTTATCTGGGGTGCGACGCATATGCGTCGCACATCATGCTCATCACAAAGTGCGAGGCATATGCCTCGCACATACGTGCCCCTCACAAAATGCGGCGTATGTACCTCGCACCCTGCACGCACCGCGTGCCTCGCACGCCGTGCGAGTAATGTGCCCCGCACGTTTGCTATCTGGGAATATTCAACCATCAACGAAAATCAATACTTACTACAAAATTGATTTTCGAATAGCCTTTAAAACTCATTGTCATGTTATGAGCCTATAACGCCAATAGAAAAGTGAGCGTTAGATAGCCCCTTACCGAACTGTAGCAGCTACTGAGAGCTTATTAGTTCGACACGCCGCCGCACTGACGGTTTATTGGTTTCACAAATGGCCACTGAATAACGCACAATGTATTTTCTAACCGTACTGTAGACATAATATATATATATATATATATATATATATATATATATTTGGGTGACTTTTTTTTGCTTTTTCTTTAATTCAAATTGGCACCCCTACAAATTTTTCCTTTTGCCGAGAAAATTACCTCTGATTTGTTTCAAAATTAAAAAAAAATATTTAGAGGTCGCTCAAGGCCATTCTAGGGCAAAAATGCTCATTTCTAAATAAATTAACGCTATTTATTGACTATTCATTTCTGGCGTGTATTCATTGTGGTAAAAAAATAGTCAAAAGGTTCAATAACTGCGTGTCATATTACTTCAAGGTCATTCAAGGTCATTTTGCGAGAAATAGTCATTCAACATTTTTTCTCTTTCATGGTCTTTATTTTTTTTAAATTTTGCCTTAAATTAAAAATAGAAAACGTTAAAAACAGTAGGATATCGCAGCGTTATTACTATATCATCAAGTTTCGACGTCAAATTGTAATTACGAAGAATTAATTATCATAAGTACAGAAGAAGGGGTAATGATTTACCTTTTATAAAAGAAAGAGGAAAACTTAGTTGGCGATAAATTAACATCTAATATGCAAGTGTTAGCACTGTTTCTTCATTATAACAATGTACAAAAAGCTCATTTTTTGCGAAATGACCTTGAATGCCATATAAATAATATGACAAACATTTACCAAACAACTTGACTAATTTTTTTTGCCGAAATGAACAATTTGACACTGCTTCTCTATAGAAAAAAAAACTAGAGAAAATTTCATTGAATCAACATTTTATAAGAATTGAGAAAGTGACCTTGAGCCACCTTAAAATGTCATTGTAAAAATCTGAAATAAATCTTAGTGCAATATTGACTTGTAAAGAACACAATTCATACGCGCCAGAAGTGAATAATCAATAAATAGCGTCAATTTAATTGAGAATGGCCATTTTTGCGCTGAAATGGCCCTGAGCGACCTTTGAATGTTATTGTAAAAATCTGAAAAATAGTGTTGCTATACGCTATACTAGGCTCCAGACATTTTTCTCATTTGCATTCTTTTGTTTTGTCCGGGCACACTGAATCAGGCTCCAGACATTCTTCTTATACTCATTATCCTGGGTACGCCATCCCAGGCTCCAGTCTTTGTTTCACGGCGAAAATTGTACGACCGCAGTATTATAATGCTCTCTAGATTGTAAAACAGTGATATACTATGTACAACTAGACTTATTCGTGCGTGATATTGCATCTTATGGAATGGCATAAGACTGAACAAATTGTAACTACAACGACTGATAGTCTCTAAGGAATCATCGTTATGGAAGTAATTTGAGACTGAATAAAAGACATATTCTTTTGGGTAAATTGTGTGTACTTCAATCCATCTTCTCCTTTCTGGGTCTAATTAATTTTACCAGGGCTTAGGGCTAGGTAGAAACAGAACATAGTAAAAAACGAACTCTCTCAAGATATAGAAGTACACTGAAACTTCGTCCAAGGGGGCGAAAAAGAGGCGCTTGCAAAGTCAGCGGAGTTTCGCAGTTTACGGTTCGACACTATAACAAGCCGCATGCAAGAAGGAGAAGAAGAACGGTACGGAGATCCCTGCTTTACCGTAAAGGCCATTGAGGCCAAGCTCGAAACCGGTAAACCGAAGTCCCATTGTATAGGTTATAAATAAAAAACAGCTTTTTATATTAAAATATAAATAATATTATTTATTTGTTACAAATGCATTTTTTCAACTTAAAAATGAACTAAACTAGTTAAAAATTACTTTTCTCTTAAACCTAATTGTTAGTTATCTCGAAGTAACCAAATTCTCAATAAAGTAACATTTTGAAGTGCACGATGAAATTTTGTTGCACTTGAATTATGTGGGCATCCATTAGTAGATCACTCATCGCGTCATATTTTCAACAAAGGACATTCATACCATGCATATCGATAATTTGCGTTGATTTCTGAGTGACAACATTTTTTAACAAATTTCTCTTTTCTAAGCCTTTTACATTGTATTGTATTGTATTGTATTTTATTACTCTCCCTTTTACGGGTTTGAGGGCTCCGTTCCCTTTACATCTTTTACAATTTCACTTAACCACTATGCCTTATGCTTATCTTAACCTATAATTGCTTCGCCTTCTTATTACTTTCAAGTTCTTAAATCATTACTCTTCAAGCTTTTCCAAGTCACGCAACACTAATTTTCCTTATACATATTTCAATTTTGGTTTTCTTCTCCCCCATGCATTCTCTCTTCCCCTTTCTCTTCTAAGCTCTTCACCCACTTTTCCCCTCGTCCACAACCGCTCAGTATCCGCCTAACTTTTATCTACCACGCTCTTTCCCCCTTCCTCTTCACCTGTACATCTTTCCAACACGTGCTCCCACGATTCCCTGTCATACCCACATACCCTACACATTTTCATTTCTTCACTCATCCAATATTTACACTCATTCATGCCTTCTGCCATTCTGAAACGTATCATCCTGGACCATCTGCGCTCCTTTTTCAATTTCCCTAGATATTCTGGGACCCCTTTCATCTTGACGAATCTGTACCATTTATTATATTTTGACTCTATAATCTTTTCACACCTCTTCTCTTCCTGCTTCTTACTAATTTCCCCCTCTACTACCTGCCACTCCCTCCCCTCGTCGCACATTCTCCATTCCCTTATAACTTGCCATCTCTCCTCCTCCCATCTTGAAGGTCCCGTGTTACCTCTCCACTCTCTATTTACTATTTCCTGCAGGCACACTTGTGCAACTTGACTACCCTCACCACACTTAAGTTTATCTTCAAAATTCCAGACCCTTTTCCTCTTCATTATCACCAATTTCTCTCTTCCTGTTTCTTCTCTCAACATATAACCTGGGCAGTTCCAGCTCACTCCCATAATCCATCTCAGAAATCTCTCTCGCATGTTTTCTACCTTTTTGTACTCCTTCCACCCCCAAATTTCCACTCCATAACACATCACTGACCATACCAGTGAATCAAACAGCCATACTCCCATCTTCCAGTCCTCTTTGAATCTTCTTTTTCCAATCCCCCACACTTGACCCATCACCTTACTCGCACTTTCCATCCTTGTTTTCACCTGAAGATCATTTCCACCACCCGCTTCTAATCAAAATCCTGAATAACAAAATTCCTCTACCATTTCCACCATTTCCCCATTTATCTTCCATCCATACTTTACTTGATTCCTTTTTTTTCCTGAAACATACTATCTTTGTCTTCATCACATTAATTGTCAGGTCTTTCTCTCTTACATACTCTTCGAATGCTTTCATTAGCAAGTTCATTACACTTTCATTCTCTGCCAGAAGCACCACATCGTCCGCGTACGCTAACGAGTATATTCTCTTATTTCCCAGAACTGTACCCCCTTTACCTTTCTTTTCCATTTTCTCTTCTGGATCTGCTAACAATATGCTAAACAGCAACGAACTTAGCGGGCGCCCTTGCCTGAGACCCCTGCCTGTCCAGTACTCCTCTCCTTTCTGTTCCCCGATCCTCACCCTTGTCTTTGTCTCCGTAAAGACCTCTTTTATCCACTTAATCAGCTTTTCGTCCACCGCCCTTTCTTTCATTGCCTTCCACAAAACTTTCCTATTCACGGAGTCGAAAGCTGCCTTAAAATCTACGAAGAGTGCGAACAGTTTTCCTTTTTTCTGTCCCAGGTTCCTGTTAACTAGAGAATTTAGAACGAAAATGTTATCCACTGTGTCCATCCCCTTCTTGAATCCTGTTCGATTGTGTGGAATACTTCCTTTCTCTTCTACCTGTTTTTCTAATCTCTTCCTCAGAACGTCCACGTAAATTGTATACGTTACTGGCATGAGAGTGATTCCTCTTTAATCTTCCACTTTTCTACCCCCTCCTTTTTTTAATTAAGGAACTACCAAACCTGTTCTCCACTCCTTCAGCCATCCTTCCCCTCTCCATACTCTATTACATACTTCCCAAATCTCTTCTCTAGCCCTTCTTCCGCCAAATTTTAACGCTTCATTCTCCATCCCATCCTCTCCTGTCGCCTTGTTTCTTTTTAACTTCTCAATTGCTTGATTCACCTCTTCTCTGGTCACCTCATCCCCACCTTCCATTCCTCCCTCCTTGATCTTTCTACCTTCCTCCCTCACATTGCTATCCACCCCTACTAGCAATTTCTTGAAATATACCGTCCATTCATCGATACTTATCTCTTCATTGATTCCTTTCCATCCACTTCTTTCTCTATTGATCACCTCCCATTCTCTTCCTTCCTTTATTGCTTTCTCTATGCGAGTGTCCTACCTGCTCAAAAACCTGTACAGGATCCTTCATAGATACTTTTTGCAACTGTGTCCCCCTTGCACAGGAACCTGTACAGGATCCTCCCTAGGGAATTCCTTGCAGCAACATCCACGATAATGCAGAAACCTGTACAGGTATTTGAATACCCAGGTTCTTCTACAGGAACGTGCGCAAGTTCTCTCACAGGATCCGCGGCAGGAACCGGTGTACCAGGAACCTGCGTACGTTCCTGTACAGGAACCTGTGCAGGAACCTCCAAAGGAACCTGTCAGGTTCCTGTACAGGAATTTTCAGCTGGGTAAACTCCGTTTGTCGAGACGTTGTCTCGATCCTAAACTACTAGATCTGGATCTATTAAGCAGTTCCCGATTTGACGGCCTACCTCGAGTCCTTCTGTCAGCTAGTCCCCCTTCCTTCTCTCCCCACCCCAAGTTCCCTGACGTAGTACACTGCTCCTCACCATCATCGGTACTATCTCCGGCATCACCCTTACCCCTCCCTATTTCGCCGGCCTCAGTGAGATAATCAGCACCGGTGTTGTTGTCTACCTGCTTCTAAGCCTTTTACATAAATTTTACTAGCATCTTTAAAAATAGTTTTTGAAATTTCATTCACGAAATAAAATATCCTAAATTTAAGGTTAGAGTACCCGATTTTGATCCAATCGATCTGGTACTCTATAACCTCAAATTTTGAATATTTTATTTTATTTCGTGAAACTGAAATTTCTTCAACCGACAAAAAGATGAAACATAATTGCGTAAATGCATTCTACATTTGAAAAATATTGCATACTATTCATACATTTATAATTATAACTTACTTTCACGTTCACAAAATTTTTTCCATAAAGTCGTATGCATTCACATCTATGTAAATATGTACTAACTATATTTATTTTCATTGAATTTCAAAAACTAACTTAGATTTCACAGACAAAATTTCAATAAATACAATTTATATACATTCTTGTGAATTTTATGATAAATATTGATTTCAATTGCAAGAATTATTTCTAATAACCATTTTGAATTCCGCGCCAACTGCAGCCAACTAGCGCGCCCACTTAGGCATCACTGACACCGATACATGAGACTGCCGCCAGCCAGTAGAGCCGCTAACCGCTGCAAGCGCTGTCACTCTTATTTTTACGTATAACCTCAACGCTGCTTGCTTGGAATTTATCAGTGTTTTTATGTGCCCTTAAGTGTTTTGATGTGGCTTTTCAATTTTTCATATGTATTTGATGCCTGCCCCCGACCAGCAGCACTCGCTCTGCTCGTGCTTGCAAATGTCGGGGCAGGCATTAAAAACATGAATCGCAACGGGCTGTCTGTTCAGAGTAAAAAAAAGGATCAATTTTGTTGCAGAGCATTTTGCTCCAACGATCATTTGACTCTCGAGATCATAATGATCTGTCCATTCGGATCACCTTGATCATCTTTTTTGGGTCATTGGTCAGACTAAACAAAATGGCCGCCAATTTTCGGCGCCGATATCATAACGACATAACCTAAAAATTGTATCTAACCACACACGAGTGACAACTACACTTAACAGGTGATATTTTCTAATATCAGAATTCCTTAATTTTTTAACTTTTCAAGTACACTGCACGATCAGAAACCATAAAAAGCTCGCATTTGAGCCAAAGTACTCTTAAGAACGTCAGCCATCTTGGTTTGCTTTGATACATGATCCCGCATCAGATCATTATGATCTCAAAAGTCGATCATTCATTCCGGCCGATCAAAATGCTCTTGATTTCGGTGTCATTTTTGTTGCATATCAATATGATATTGATTTCGGTATCATTTTGAACATTTTTTTTACTGTGTTGGAACGTGGTTGTATTGTTTATAATAATTAATAATGTAATTAGTAAACGTACTTTCGACCAGCTATAAAAAAAATAGTATGCACCATACGGGCAAAGATGCGGCAAGTGGCGGCGGAGTGGGGGAACAATATATATAGCAGCTACTTTCGAGCGGTGCGTAGCTACTGCCCTCTTCGTACTACCTTCCTCCACTCTTTTTCTATAGGTAAAATCGTTGCTCCTCGCAGCTTCCCCCTGTTTTCTCAAAACATCGGTAAAGTAGAAGCAGGGATTCTGACATGATTTACAAAATAACAAATTAATATAAAATGATAATACTTTTGCAATTCTAATCTCAATTTTATTTGTACGGAAAAAAATTAGTGACAATATTAAATGTTTGCCACATGAATTAATTTTAATGCTAATTTTGTAATTAACTAAATATTTTTTTTTTTATTAAATAATTTGATACAAATTAATCAATATTGATCCTAGGTTAGAAATATACTGCACCAATCAATTCTATGTAAAAAATAACCCCAGAAACTTGTACTGAATTTTCACTTCCATTCAAAAATGTTTTTTTGTTTTCAAATGTATAACTTTCAAGGCTGCAGGATTAGAAAAAAAGCATTGCCATTAATTCGCAACGATAAAAATCAAATAATTTCAGAATTTATTAAATTGACGTTTTAAATGAAGAACGCTTGCGAAGTTGAACAAAAACAAATTTAACCGATAAAGATTATATAATTTCTAATTAAAAGCCTTCAATGTTAAATGATTTTTAATTGAATCCTTCAAAATTATGAAATTTGATTTCAAATTAGAAGTAATAATTTTAAATAGAAAACGTTCTAATTAGAATAATTTATAGAATAAAAAAATGAAAAACCTTAATTAGAATTTTTAAATAAAATTACAGTTTTAATGCATAAAATAAGTCTTCACTCATGAAAATATGTAATAATTTTTACATTTTCATCATTTATGATTGAGTAAGTACTATAATAGGCCGAAATTTCACACCTCAGTTTTTGAACGGATCTCCACGTTTCGAGACCCCCTGAAGCCCAAAATCAGGTTTTGGCGATGGCGTCTGTGCGTCCGTCTGCCTGTCTCTCTGGATGTATGTTTGTATTTATGTATGTATCCTAAAAGAAAGAGATCGTTCGTTAACCAACGACAGATACGTGAAGAAAGTCTAAAAGAAGAATTAAAGCTTTTTAAAATATCAACCATTTTTCCCTCGACCATTTTATGAGAAGACTTGTTGTTTTGGTTTTATTTATCGAAAACACTATGGAAAAAATTCTACAAAATTTCTTCTACGCATTTTTTGTTAGGATTTTTCATTTCGGTTTTATTGAGACGTGAGATACACAAAAAAGTTGTATGGGTGAATTGCAGCTTTTAAAAAGTCCTTAAAAATTTTTTGAACCATTTTTTGATACAATTTGTCATTTTGGTTTTATCTATTGCAAATACTATGAAAAACCATTCGAATTTTGAACCAAACAACGCAGCATGCGGGGCAAAGTCTCAAGGAGGAATTATAGCTTTTTAAAATCCTGCGAAATTTCCTTTAATCATTTTTTGATAGGACTTGTAATTTTTGTTTTATTTATCAAAAATACTATGTAAGAGATCGAAAATTCGAGGGGGGAAAGTTTTTGGACAAATTTCAGCCATAATTGAGGCGCCGCGCCTCGGCGGCTTAGTTGGAAAAGGTGACTGGAAAGTTCGAGGACTTGTACAGGACTTTTCAACAAAAATTATATGTATATCAATCATATGAGGTTGTCACCCCTAACACACCCACACGGTGCCCCTAAAGTACTACTAATCCAAAAATGTCAATTCTTCACGAAGTCAGCTTTATTATTTAAGAAACCTTCATATGTTGAAATAATGAATTTCCGATGTGAATCTTCTATCTTTTCTGTTAAATAGCACAACGAGTGATTGAACATTTTCACCATTTTTAAGTCCAATTCAAAATTTTTTAATTTCAAACACTTTTGAACTCAAATTATTAACTTTTGGTTGCTTCAAGCTTTAAATTGCCAAAATGTTAAGACATAATTTGAAAATTCTTTCTCCAGTGGAATTATTATTATACCATTAAGCCATTTCCCTTTCGGGGTAGGCGTGACTTGCTCGCTTGGAAAATAGTAGTGTGTATGGTGGGTATATAGGTATAATATAGATAGGTATATAGGTGTTAGGTATAGATATTTTAGATTGATCTGGAATTCTCGTGTTATTTATTCAAATGACACGTTCATTCCGCAACAATGCTCCGACCCAGGTTGCTGATCAATCTCTCTAGCGATCACCTCAGGTGAAGAGCCTCACAAAATTGTTATGTGTGGTTCCCCACTTGGGCCCATTTAGAATAATTTTCCAAAAACAACTAATGATTGTCAAAAATATAATTTCTATTTTTTATATTCATGAATTGTTTAAACAACCAATCTTTACTGGATTTTTAATTAATTTTTTTAACTGTAAATTTATCTATTCTATTTTTAGTTGAAAACTGACCGTTTTTAGTTGAAAATTTGCCTATTAAAATTTTCATTGAGAATTTATCTTTTTTGGTTGAAAGTTGAACTAATTTGTTAAACATTTATTTGATCATTCAAAGATTCAACTATATTATTGAGAATAATTTTTTAACTGAATATTTAACTAATCATTTTATGTTGAAAATTTATCTTTTTTAGTTACAAATGCAACCATTTGGTTGGAAATTCATGTACATAGAAATAGTATTCTTAAGATTTATGGACAAATTAAAAATGATTTTTTCAATGAGAAATTTATTTCAAGAGAATATTCAAAAAAATTTCAAAATATTCATAAATTTTCAAAAAAGAATCCTGAAGATTCTAAGGTAATTATTTTAATTATGCAGATTAAAAAAAATGTTAGAAAAATTCGAATAATTTTAAAAGATATTTACCTAGAAGTTTCAAGGTTTTGAAAAGATTTAAAAATAATTAAAAATTTGAGAACATTTCAACAATGTTTTAAGAAAATGTAAATTTTTTAAGATTTAGAAAAAAAATTACAACCTTTTTTAGAATTTTGAAGGGTTTTAAGAGAATACAAATCTGTTCTTACGATTCATGGGGAAATTTGAAAGTATTTTTTATTTTGAAAAATGAATTCTAAGAGAAAACTAAAAAAGATTTCAAAACCTTTCAAATGATTTTCCAAAATTTTGTAGCAAAAATTAAAAAAAAATGTGATTAAGTTTAAGAGATATTTAGAAGTTTTTAAAGCATTAAAAAATAAGTTAAGACTTGTACAGATTTCAAGAAATTGTTGCTAAGTTCAGGGTTTTGAAGGTTTCGAAAAAAATAAGCTTTACAAACGTTTTGAAAGGTTTCAAGAGAATGAAAAAATTTCTTTACACTCCTAGGAAAATTTTAAATGATTTTTCATTTTGAGAAATGAATTTTAAGAGAATATTAAGAATAATTTTTTAACATTTTAAAACATTTCCAAAATTGTCAAGAAAGAATTTGGAAGATTTAAAGGCAATTTTTCAGAATTTAAACAAATGTTAGGATAAACTAATATAATTTCAAAAGATATTTCAGAATTTGAAAGGCCGTGGCTACGTGCACCGAAATTTCGGTACAAATAGCCGGATTTTTTCGGTGCGAATAGGGGGAGCTGGAAAAAGGGCTGTTTGTACCAAAATTTCGGTACGAATAGCCGGATTTTTGTGTAGGTACGCCCATATTTGTACCGAAATTTCGGTACACGTAGACACTTCCAATTTTAAAAGTTTTTGAGATATTAAAAATATTTTTAAACTTGGAAAGATTTCCGAAAATGTATAAAATATTTTTTAATTTCCTCCAAACTTCTAAAAGTCAAATTTTTCCTAATATTCTGTAAAATCCTGTAAAATAAAAAAAAAGTCTTCAAACTTTTCTAGATTCTTTTTCGATAGATTTTTAAGTTTCATAATAAATGGTAATAATATGCCATTCTTATTTTCGTTATTTTGGGCTCACTTCTACCTAGTCACTCATTCTACTCTCCGAGTATTCTTACAATAGACTCAATAGAATAGAGTAATAATACACGAGAAAAGGAGTACTCGATTCCAGAATCTAGTACGAACTAGTTATGATATAATTTCTTGGAGACTGTAGTCCTTTTAAACTCTAAACCATCATCATTAGAGATATGGGCGTAAAAATATTTTATGGAAATTTTCATTTTTTTAATTAAAAAAATGTTTAAATGTTCAATTAGTTGTTTGTGAAGATTTCCATCTTAACAAATTGTAAGTTGGAGATTCAGTTATCGTCATGAAAAAGTTTTTTATTTCTAAAGTAAAAGACGTGTGGCCTAAACTAAACTATTTCAGTAGAAAATATTTTTAAATTTATATAAAATATATTATAATTAAAACTAAGTACCTGGGCTCAGCGAAAATATTTATGTTTTCATTTTTTTATTCAAATAATGTTTGATTTTGCTAATTCTCGTCATTTTCTAAAACAGTGAGGACATTCATCTTAAAAATTAATGCAAGGAAATGCAAGTATATCAAATATCTTGGGAAAAATAAATTCCAGGTAAAAAATTACATTTTTCCCAAATAACTTTTAAGCATTTATAATAATTATTATTCAATACTTATTGCTTCGTTATATGAAGTTTTTAAAAAATTAAACATTTTAGAACGTCACGGCACATTCTACTCGCGCACTTCGCTCGCAAGTTTGAGCGCGCGTATGTTAGAATTCGCGCTTTACGCTCGAAATTGAGTTACGTCGCGCTTCGCGCTCGGATATTCATTCTTTGTACTCGGAATGCTCAAATGAAAATTTAGCGAAAACATCTCTTTTATAGATCGCAGTTTTTTATGCATCTGCATACTCTGAATTTTCTACGTAATTGAGTATAGTTGAAGATTACATTGCATAAAGCTCTGTGGGCTTTGAGGTACACAGTCCCATCGTGACGCTCGCGCTTCGCGCTCGATTTTCGACAGAAATTTTTTAATGTATATTTATTTTCTGAGCCATAAAAAGCAGCAATCCTTTCTTCAGACTACCTTCCCTATCTCGCGATGTTATGCTAAAAAAAGGATATATTTCATAGCGTTTTTGATGAATATAACACATACTCCCCCTTTATTTAGACTTTTCACTAATCTCGCGTCTTTTGGCGTAATAATGGAATTCTACATTTTTGCATATCAATTTCGATAAATTAAAAATTAAGAGTTCTGTCGAAAAATGGTTAAAAGAAATTTTGTAGAAATTTTTAAAAGCTCAAATTCCTTCAAAACCCCTTATTTCGCGTCGTTTGAATCAAAAATCGATTTTTTTATGGTACTTTCGCTAAATAAAACCAAAATGACAAGTTCTATCCAGAAATGGCCTAGACAAATTTTGAAGGACTTTTTAAAAGCTGCAATTCCCCGGTGAAACTGTTTTTCGTATCTCACGTGTCGTTTGGCTCAAAATTTGAATTTGTTATTTTTTTCATCATTTCGATAAATAACATCCAAATTACAAGTCCCATCAAAAAATGGCTCAGATAACTTTTGTAGGACTTTTCAAAAGCTATAATTCTTCCTCGAGAATTTTTGTCGTATTTTGCGTAGTTTGGCTCAAAATTTGATCTTTGTTTTTTTTGCATAGTATTTTCGATAAATTAAACTAAAATATCAAGTCTTATTTAAAAATGCTCGAGGACAAAATTATAGGTATTTTAAAAAGCTATAATTATTCCTGCAAACCTTTTTACGTATCTGTCGTCCTTTGGCTTAAAATTAGAATTTTCGATTTTTGCATAGAATTTGTTCTTTCTTCTAGGACCCAAAAAAAGTGTGCCAAAGCACGATTTGATGCGTTCTTTTTTTCGAAAGTCATCGTGTTTACGGATACAGATCGGCAGACAGACCGGCAGATAGACAGGCAGACGCCATCGCCAAAACATGATTTTTGGCTTCAAGGGTATCAAAACGCGGAAATCCGTTGAAAAACTGGCGTGTGAAATTTCGGACGATTCTAATTCTTTCCCATTCTCAAATGATGAGAAAAGTAAAAAAAAAATAGAGAAATAAATTCTTTTAAATAACATTAATTTAGGTACCATATTCCTAAGATTTCAATTCAAATGATGTTGCATTTTCAACAAAAGAGTTAAGTTTTTTAGCTACAAAGTCAGAGGTTTTAAAAAACATTCGACTTTTTTAAACCGAAGAGGAGAATTTGAATTTTCAAGCAAAAGAGAGATGACTTTTCTACCAACAGATAAATTTTTAACCGAAAAGGATAAATTCTCTGTTCAAAAAGTCGAATTTTCAACAAACCAGTCGAATTTTCGAATAAAAAGATGGCTTTCTATCAAAATAGTCGATTTTTCACAATATAGTCGAATTTTCATGAAAATACTAAAATTTTCCAACGAACAGTATAGAATTTTTAAACAAAAGAGATGAATTCTGAATCGAAACTAGAATTGTAGACTTTTCAAATAAAAAAAATTAAGTTTGGTAAATGAATTTTTTGTGTGCAAAAAAACAATACGTGTCTTATATTTTGCCTTGAGAAACAATATATTTGAGCCTCAAACAATTCCGTAACATCACCACGGCCAGACTGCCCGATTTCATATATAAAATCGGTCTTTTGTATCTTGGAAAATAGAGCTTTTTTATATTTAAGCTATTTTGACACTCCTTATGTTAATCAATAACTATAACCCACCTGTAAACTCGCAAATAATTATACAGGGTGTTTTTTTTAACTTGAAACATCGAAATATCTCAAAAAATACGCATCCTATGAAAAAAATATCCGTAATAAAAACATTTTATTTTCGAGGGGGAAAAGCGACTTTGAAAAAATTTACTCCACCCCACCGCACCAGGAGGCAGGAGTGGGGGTAACTTTGTAATTTCAAATGGGAAGCCCAATTTTTTATGACAGATTCAGATTCTCCTTTATGAAATACGTAAGTTTTATTCGAAAAAATTTTTTCGATTCGCGATTTTTTGTTTTTTTCGATTTTTGACTCGCCACCCCCCTCGTGGGGGGGGGGGGTAAATTTTTTCAAAGTCACTTTTCCCCCTCGAAAATAAAAAGTTTTTATTATGGATATTTTTTTCATAGGATGGGTATTTTTTGAGACATTTCGATGTCTCAAGTTAAAAAAAACACCCTGTATATACTTAATTATAGGTATATTTTGATGTTTTTTAATCTAATGACTGTAGCTTACAGCTGGGATAGCTATAAAATATGCATAGATCTAACTTTACATCTTATAATTTATGTGAGTAGTGTTGAAAATTTTGTATGCTAGCAAGAAAGATTTGTATCAAAGATTACTCTTAAACATTAAAAAGTTTACAAACAAAAATTTCACTATGAACAATCGGAAAAAATTTCGGTACCCGCAACGACGGCCCTATTTGATTCAAAGACATTTCTTTAGTTCAAAGAAATGGTTTTTTATTCAAATAGAGATTTTTCTTTAATTTGAGATGATTTTCTTTATTTTGTCACGTCTATATATGTATATCAGCACGTTGTACGCTGTAGAATATAAGTATATATATTGAGCACGAGAGTAAAGGTATAGAGTATAGCCTATAGTAAGAACATTGTAATCCGTAACGTACACTGTCTAGCTAGCCATAGACGCATAGACTATAGAGCACAAAAGCACGTGGAGGCTGGAGGACATAGCTATAGATATACTGAAAACATTGTAAGCCGTATAGTATATCTATATATACTCGTGACGTATGCGTATACACCGGCGTCCCAGAATACAGGGACGTCGCCATAGGCCCTATAAAAACTCAATCGACCAGCATGGGTCAGTCTTAAGTCATTAGCAAAGTGATAAGTTAGAAGTTATAGTTCACCTCTTCTCTATTTTTCTACGGTTTGCTCCGATTCGACTGTCCAGTGTCTAGTGTGTCAAACCGGTATCTCTCGCGTGTTAGTGTGTGTGCCCTTGTGACAGTGTTGTGCACCGGGAAACCCGCATCTGGGAATTCCCATCTTTGGATTATTAAGGTCAACGCTCTCGCAATAAATTAGTAAGGAAGTAACAAAAGAAAACTCATTTCATAATTTGAATCGCGAATCAATAATGAGTGAGCACGATAGTGACGACGTATCAAGTGACGAAGACTCGACAAAACAGGAAAAAATGACACTGCCAGCCAATCAACAAGTTTCCCTCCGCGACGCGCTCGAAATCATCCCTATTTTTGACGGTAGTAACATCCCTTTAGCCCACTTTATAGAGGGATGTACAGAAGCAAAAGCAATAATTCCTACACAGGCACATGAGAATCTTGCTAGATTAGTCAGATGTAAATTGACCGGAGAAGCGCGAAAATGCATATTCGGAAACACGTTTCGAACCCTAGATGAATTAATAGAAAAATTGAAGAAGGTTTATGCCCCCGCGAAAAGCGTATACCAGCTGCAAGGAGGACTAGGTAATATATTTATGTGGGATAAGGAAAATGTAATATCATACGCTGCGCGAATAAAAGAATTAGCAGATAAGATCGAAGATGCGCATAAATTAAGCAATGATGGTGCCACAGATGACACATTTAAAGCAAATTTAGAAAGTGATGTAATTAAATGTTTCAAAAGGGGATTGCGTTCGGAATTAGAGATAAGATTGAAAGATAACGCGGATGAAACTTTTAAAACTCTTATTAATGAGGCTCTAGAAATTGAAAGAAAATTGAATGCATGTTCAGAACTACGAAAAAGTAAGCCAATTAAATCCGCAGAAGAAGAATCAGAATCGCGAATTATTACAAAGAATAATAAATTCAATGTTGTTCAGAACACTAAAATAGCGTGTTTAATTTGCGGAAGACCAGGACATCCGACCGAAAAGTGTTACCACCTCGAAAACTTTCGACAAAAAATTTTTTCTGAAAATCCTGTTGTTTCAAATTCAATCCAAAACCAATTTTGACCAAATAAACCTCAAGGAAATTTTAATAATCACAATAAATGGAATTCTGCACAAAATCCAAATTTTGGACCCCGACAGAATCAAAATTTTAGATCTGGACAAAATTCAAATTTTAGACCTGAACTGCGCCAAACTTTGTACCTAGACAAAATCAAAATTTTGGATACTCACAAAATCAAAACTTCAATAACCGACAAAATCAAAATTTTGGAAATCAACAAAATCAAAATTTCGGATATGGACAAAATCAGAATTTTAGACCCAGACAGAATCAAAACTTTGAGCCTGGACAAAACCAAAAGGGAAAAAATCCTGAAAATACGAATAATCAGCAGACCCGCCCGTATCCCACCCAAGGATCCAAAATTATTTGCAATTTTTGTAATTACCTTGGTCACATCGCTGAGGATTGTTATAAAAAGAGTAGATATTTACAAAAACGAAACGGACAACAAAGCCCTCAAAATTATACGCAGAACCAGAAAAACTCCAACGCTATTCCCCCAATGGGTGCTGGGAGGAAGGCGCCAACCCATTAACTAAAGCACCTATAGAAATTAAAAGTGAAGAAAATGATATCAAAATTCATATCAGTAGGAATAATATAATTCCTTCGATCATGGTATCTGCCGTTGGTCTAAAAAGCCCGGCACGTATGATGATCGACACTGGTGCTGGTCGAAATTTAATTAAGGGCATGTGATACTTAAAAAATTATCGATTTTACCAGTGTTAGGTTCCCCCGGCTTTTTTCCTACAATAATAAATATTTTGTCTTAAAAATTTGGGGAATGATAGCGAACATGCTAACGGACGTCCCCGAACTCTGCTTTTGTGGAAAAATTAAAAAAAAATTAATTTTGCTAAATTTGATTAATGTGTGTGTATTTTGAGGTTATGTGTGTCACAATTCTCCCCAGCTTTACTTCCAA
>CAKNYM010041596.1:0-17509 GCA_932195095.1 Andricus curvator
GATCGAAAATATTAAACCATAGATCGCTACGATATTTTTATTCATATAATTGGCTTCTGTAATGAGTTATGAACTTCCAGTTTGAATTTCAAGTGATTTGGTCAATTAGTCTCCGAGAAACAGCAGTTTAAGTCTTATTAAACGTTGATTTTATTGCGTTTATTCGGGAGAAAAAAAAACTATTTTTTATTTTCAAAACTAGTTATTTTGCAAAAAAAATGCCTAACAGAAAAAAGATGCGCCTTGACAAGCCGCGTTGAGTAATATTTTTTGTTAATGGAAATTTGCGATTTCCATTTTTTATCAAGTTGGACAATTGTTTTACGTCATTTCGAGGGCTCGGCGACTTATATTATCCGGCCCTTCAATTGATTTTTTCAGGTACGTTTTCTAGGTTATATTACCCCCTACATGAGCCTAAAAGCAAACGCAATTTCGAGTAATTTTAAAAGACAACAAGGACCTAGCCTTAATAGGTCATAAGTTATAACCAACCAAAGTTGACCTGTTTTCACCTATTTTTCACGGCAAATTAATCGTGTTCAGTTTTTTAAAAATACTTCGTTTGTTAGTAAAACATCATCAACGATGCCAGAGAAAAAGTTTGATTGAATGAAAATATGCGTAAATTGAATAAAATCTTCTAGTCTTCATAGATCAAGAGTTATGACTTTGAAAAAAAAACATTTTTTACATTCTCATCATAATGAGAAGGTATTGGTTTTATGTGAAAAATGAGTTTCGCTGATTCCGTCAAATGTCGACGTTTTGAGGCCCCCTGAGTCAGAGAAAATAGTTTTTACGTCGGTGCCTGTCTGTCGTTGTCGTCGTTGTAGTCTGTAAACACGATAACATTTGAAGGAATTATCCGATTGGATTGCTCCTTGGCACACTTTATAAGAGTGTGGAAAGAAAGAACGAGTTTGTCAGCCAGCTATTTTGGACAAAATTTCACAAAGTTAGAGAGTTTTCAAATTTTTTTTGACCATTTTTTTCAAAATTTAAAATTTTTAGTTACGGGTCTTCGTAGCACATGGAAATTCGAACAATTTATCCTCATGACTTTTTCCGATAAAAGGAAAATTGTCATAGTTATAGCATTTTCAAAATTTAAAAAAAAACCAAAATTAACATTTTGAGCCAAACAACGCATGATACGAAAAAAAAGTCATGCCAAGAAAAATGTCTCTTTTTGCACGACCTACAAGATTATCATAACGACTCTTTGAATTTTCTTGAAAAATCGAAAATTCACATTTTTATTGCACAAAAAATAATGAAGAACCCAAAATTCAATTTTACGGTCAAACTATGCAAGACACGACAAATGATGATTCAACAAAATTTTTGCGTAAAAAAAAGATCTACAAATTTGTTGTTGGTCACTTTTTGATAGGATGTGTGGTTTTTGTTTTATTCGTAAAAAAGAACATTAACAGTGAAAAGATCAGCCCGATAAGTGGACACATTCTCATCTACGGAAACGAGCGTGGAGCGCGAGGTTTACATGATTTTTAAACCAAATATCGAGCGCGAAACGCGAGTGTCTTGATGAGAATGTGTTCCTTAAGGTCGATTGAACCTTAAGTAAATTAGTTCTTCTTTTTATGTAAAACGTACATAATTAAACCAAAAGCAGGTCATAACGATTAAGCTTACTAAGAGAGTATTAGCCCGCGAAGCGCGTAATAGCGAGCACACGAAGCGCGAAAACCCAGAGGAACCGAGCTTAAAGCGTCATGCAAATGTGTCCGAGCGCGAAGCGCGAGATGAATACCTAATCGAGCGTGAAGCGCGAGATCCAACAGGTGCGCGCTCAAACTTGCGAGCGAAGCGCGCGATGAGAATGTGCCCGCGAGGCAGGCAGATTTTTTTTTTTGTATTTTCAGCAAAAAATTTTTTTTTTAATAGCTCGTTTCGTTCATATCCTACGGAAAAATGGTAACAGGATAAATCATAGGGGGCCAAATTTTGCGTTATATAAAATAAAATAAAATGTTTTAGCTCTTATAGGTCAGGAGTTATGACCGTATTTGAGCATTTTTTTGGTATATATGCATCTGTAATTTATTACAAATACACTTTTTTCTCATTTTTCTTTAAGAAACAATTAATTGTGTAACTATTGTGTAAATAATACTATTCACACTATTATTTGTGTGCATATTTTATATAATTTCTTTGTAAAAATTACTTCCAGAATATCTGTTGTCGAAAGGGTGTTCACTTTATGCATTATCTCAATCACAATAACAAATATAGATTAACTGTTTTTACACTGTTTATTCATTATTCATAACAAATTTTATTGAAGGCATTAGTTTTACAACATTTGGTACTGAGCATGCCTAATTGGATAATTGAGAGCAAGAAATTGAAGTAAAGTAAAACTAAAAAAAGTTAAAATTTTTTAATATTTAATTGAATTGAAATATATAATAACAATTATAACCAAAATGCTCAAATACAGTCTCAGTACATTTTGCAGTATATACAGAGCCTTCCGAATGAAAAGGGTAAAAGTTTCATGGTCATAACTCGTGACCTATAAGAGCTAAAACCTTTTTTACATTCTCATTCTAATGAGAAGGTATTGGTTTTATGTAAAATTTGACATAGTCGGTTTTCATCAAATCTCCACGTTTTGAGACCCCCTGAGCCAGAAAAAACGGTTTTTACCAAGGTGTCTGTCTGCCTGTAGTCTGTCTGTCTGTCTGTAGCCACGATAACTTTCGAAAAAATGATCAGATTTGATTGAGCTTTGGCAGACTTTTTTATGGCCGAGAAATAGAGAACGAGTTCGTTAACCAGCTATTTTGGATGAAAATTCAAAAAGTGAGCACATTTTGAAAATTTTTGAGACCACTTTTTTTGAAGATTTAAAAATTCTATGTATGGTTATTAGTAGTACGCAAAATGACGAACAAAATATTCTAATGACTTTTCGTGATAAAACAAAAATTACTGGAGTTATAGCATTTTCAAAATTCCAGAAAACAAACGAAAATGTACATTTTAAGCCGAAAAACGCACGATATGAAAAAAAGTCAAGAGGAGAAAAACGTTGCTTTTTGAACGCCCTATAATATTTTCATAACAACTTTTTGAATTTTTTGAAAAATAAAAAATTCAAATTTTGATCGCACAAAAAAATAATCAAAAATTCCATTTTGCTGTGAAACTATGCAAGATACGAGAAAAGATCATTCCATCAAAATTGTGCACCCAAAAAAGATCTACAAATTTCTTATCATTCACTTTTTGATATGACGCGTAGTTTTTGTTTTATTCGTAAAAAACAGCATTGAAAATAGAAAAATCAAATGCACAGAACCGAGCATGGAACGCAAGGTTCAAATGATTTTCAAATCAAATATCGAGCGCGAAGCGCGAGTATCTGGATGAGAATGTGTTCCTTAAGGTCGATAGAACCTTGAGTAAATGAAGTTCCTTTTCAGTCTAAAATAAAAACAAATTTAACAATCACTTAATATGTAGAGGTTTTGATAATTTTATAATATTTGCAAACAAACTTTTTCTTTTCATCGAAGTCGAACACGAAGTTGAAAAATCTAGAGCAACCGAGCGTAAAGCGCGATGTAGATA
Source organism: Andricus curvator (assembly GCA_932195095.1). NCBI lineage: Eukaryota > Metazoa > Arthropoda > Insecta > Hymenoptera > Cynipidae > Andricus > Andricus curvator. The sequence continues at coordinate 3,607 of CAKNYM010041596.1, forward strand.
CGCCCGAGCGCGTAGCGCGAGGTGAATACATAATCGAGCGCGAAGCGCGAGATAAATATATGATCGAGCGCGAAGCGCGAGATCCAACAGTTGCGCGCCCTAGGCGCGCTCAAACTTGCGAGCGAATTTCATGCACTACAACCTTTTCTCTGGTATAATTAACAAAGTTTTACTCACAAGCAAAGTATTTTGAAAAAACTGAACACGAGTCATTTTACTTCAAAAAGATTAGGGCTAAGTCATTGTTTTTTTTTTTAAATTACTCAAAATTGCGTCTACTTTAATTAAAATTTCAAAATTTTTTTCGTAAAATAAACAGGTTCCAAAGTACAGATACAAACTTCAGAATTGGGATTTTTCACCTCTTCTTTTGAAAAAGTTGGGGTTCTTTGACGACTCATAACTTGGCACCTGTTAGACATAGAAGGTTCTTTCTTTTTTTATCTTTCTCAGAATTTCCTCTAGTTTCATTTTACCGTTGAACATTTTACTCTAAATTCAATGGGGCCGCTCAGTCTACGCAAACACCATTTTTGAAACTTTTTTAAAAAATGTTTCCGGGACGCGTCGTAGACATTTCTAGAAAATTTGGAATTTTCTGCAGGGCCTTTCAATAAATCGTTTTAAGAAAAAAAACACGCTTTACCTACTAAATACGGTGAAAAGACCCTTTTTCGTACGAGATGCCTGGTCTACATAGACAATAATATGCAACCGTGCTACCGAGTTGCTGACACTGCTACATTTGTCCACTTTTTGCACTTTTTTCATTATAATATGTAATAAACCTACTTATTTCGGAGATTGCTCATATTGAGTCTTAATGCGTAGCTTTGCTGTCTTCTGAAAATATATTAGTACCAGTGTCATTCTGTTCCTGTAGTAACAATTGAGTTGCAATGTCTGAATTCTCAAAAGTTTAGTAAGCAAATTTTTTTTTTGTAAAGACCAGCACTAGATAATCATTAGGGGAGTCTGTTATATAAAAGATAACCGCATATGTTTAAGAATTTACTACTTGTTGTAATTACAGACAAATATCAATTTGCAACACTTTTAAAACTTTTATTGGTTTATTCAATAATTTGTCATAATGAATTAAAAAGGACAAAATATCGACCAGAAATATCGATTCTTTTAAGGGAAACTTGTGGCGCCCTCATAGCGCGAAATACGTGGTGTAACGTCGTAGGCTTTCAAAGCCGAATAAAATACATGTGTCAGTGTAATAAAAACAAAAGCAATAATTAATCTTTAGAGCCGTAACTGGGGTGGTGCCGTCGCGTCTCTCGAATAAGATTCTGTAGAAACAAATTTTATGTGACAAGTTTCTAAAATAGTGGAAAAAATGTTGTTTTTTTTAACGCGAAAATTCGGTGAAAATTACTTTTTTTTGTGTGCTTTTTTCGGGTTTTCTGTTGTTTTTCACGTAATTAAAAAAATCGAACAGTTTCGTGATATGCAGACTTCCCTTTAAAAGACTATCAGAGTGATTTTTATTGCTGTTTCCAAAAAGTATATTTATTTTGCAAAGTGAAGGTGCAAGATTTGCCTTTTTACAAAAATCCTATTTTTGTCTACTTTTTCGATCTGAAATACACTTTTTACACATATTACTGGATTTAATAGAACTTTAAAAAGCCAAATATTCATTTATCATGCAAAAAATTAAAAATCACAAAGTTGACTATCTGGGTCCCTTGGGCGACCCAAGCCCATGGCCAACTCTTTCGAACATTTGCCTTCCAGAAAACTTGTACGCGCCGAGTGTCTGGCGACCCAGTTGGTGACAAGAGGGTTAATCCGGTGGAGGGGAGGGGGGGCTAGAGGTTAAAGGGATTTGTCTCTGATTCAAATATATGAATCAACATTGAACAATACCATTTCGTGTAAATATTATCCTCCTCCACCCCTGTCAACAATTTCCTGCACGGATAAACACACAAAAAAAGAAGAAAGGACCCCCCCCCCAAGGTGCTAACTTGACACAAACCTGAAAATCAGAAACCAATGACAGTAGGTGAGAGTGGGGTATGGTGCCGCTCTTTGACTAAAATGCCCTCGAAAATGCCCTATATCAATAGTGATTGAAATGTGATTTTGATGTGTGTATTTTTTAAGGTGAAGCTCGCATTATCAGGGAAGATATGTTATTAATCAAAACCGCTCTTTAGTTACGTGATTATTTGGCATTTTATTAGTTAATCGGTGTGGCATTTCGGCGAGCATGCACCATACACTGCACACTGTAAAACAAATTTATTGTAATTTTACCACTTTCAGTGGTAAAATATAAGAACGGGTTCGGGCATGGCTTGCAGTGGCCTTGATCCTAAATCAGGAGACTCCAAAAGTAAACAGACAGTTTCGTTTGTTGGTGAAGCATCATTAATGAATGCCAGAGAAACAGTTGGAGTGCATGAAAATATGCGTGGATTGAATAAAATCTTCTATCCTTCATAGATCAAGAGTCTTGTTGTATACACAACTTTGAATGCTTATAATTAGTTAACAAATACGTTTCAAATAAAAATATCTGGTTTAATACATTTCTTGGAGGTCATCGTTTACGAATTTTAACCGCCCATTAATGTCTTATGTGCTCATGTTACTTATGTGCTCATGTTACTTATGTGCTACTTTTGGCCACGTTTTGCGCCAGTTTTGGCCATAACAATAATTTGAAAGGTGAGAAATTATAATTTCGGAATTAAAGGACGTGGTAGCATAAAGTGAGTTAATATTAAATACAAAGAAAACAGTACAAATTCTTAAAAATATGTCTTATTTGCAAACAAATTTTACAACTCAACATTACAACTCAACATTAAAATACTGCTACTAGTTTTTTTCTCTTAATATTTTTTTTCTGTATAACTTAGCTTCTTTAGCTTTCTCTTTCATCTGTATGATTTTATAGATTTTAGGAGGGGGAACAATTTTGAATCATGAACTGCATATGTGACGTGCGCCGAAGAAAGGGGGCTTACTCTGAAAAGTGAGATTTTTCAGGGCGAGCGGTCGAAGTCGACCGGATAGACGCGACTTTTAGAAGAGAGGGAAGACTCACGAAATCTTCCCCCTCCACTTACCACTACATTCTCACGAGCAAAGAGATAGGTCGTAGACGTGGCTTACGGACGGGTATAGATGAGACGCGGAGATGGAGTGGTGGGAGGTGTTTCACGGGATCTCCAGCTCTCGAGCGGAAGCCTAATTTCTCGTGTACCTAGCAACTCAATTATCAGCAATAATAACGCTCGAAATTTTTTTTCGATGGTTTCATTAAAAAGAGCAACTCACAAACTATCGTAATGTGTAAAAACTTCCATTTTGATTTTTTTAGAGTAAGCACCCTTTCTTCGGCGCACGTCACATATTCATATTTTGAGTTCTTTTTGAGAAAACTGAGACTTTTACTTGCTAAAAAACAAATAAATCGTTTTTCTCGAAAACTCGTAGTACGATTTTTGTCTATAATGGCTTAAAATAACCGAGGGCATCTACAACACATGTAAAAAAGAGAAACTGGATGTGCAAGCACTTTTGGGTTGAGCTTAATCTCAGTTTTGGCCATCCTTGTCCAAAACTGAAACAGATTGATAAATATGTTCCACTTTTGGCCATTCTATTTTATTTAATGAAAATTAGTTTATTTTCAACTTTGTTTATTATTGAATCACAGTTAAAGTGCAAACTAACCTATACAACCATACTTATCTGTGTAACTGAATTTCAACTCACAAATAATCATATTGCGACAATCGTACATCCTCACCTTTTAAGAGAAGATACTTGAAGCTTTAGACCACTTCTGAATAAATTTATATCTTTTAACAAATTAATTCGATCGTTGTTCATCGTCACAGCTGTACGACTTTATGAAAACTGTCACGCGACAAAACTGCGTTCGTCAGCACGCAGTAGAGCCGACGAAACCCTTATAGTTTACGAAAATTCTGCTGGTGGCCACAAGAGGAGCAGTGTCCAAAACCGGTCCACCGACAGCCCTCGCCATTGTAATAAAGCATCAAATAAAATATTCACTTTGAATTATTAACAGGGATTCATTATTTATTCACGGCAGCTATCTAACTTATTTAAATTTATCTACTTAATTATAAGAAAAAGATTGTTTCTAACAGATTATTGAGTAACCAAAGATAGGTATAGAGACTATAGAGCATGATCTAAGAATACATGGTCTAGCCCATAGTGGTGGCACTCCCATGTATCGTTTTGATGACTTGGCTTCAAAATCAGCTCCATCTAGCGGTTCCCCCGGACACTATAAGTCAATGAACCTACAAATCCCTGACAGCAATTCATTCCAAACTCTGCTTCCCCCAAATTCTCGTAAATATTAAATTTCGCTTAATTTCGTGTAAATAAACTTTCAAAATTATCAAAATTGATAAATATAAAAATATTTTCCATACGTAAAATATATATTTAAATACTAGAAGTATGATTTGTTGTAATGCAAAGGATTAATTGGCTTTTGCATGTGAGATTATGTCTTAGAATAATATTTTTCATTTCTCTAACAAAGAAATTTTTATAAACGATAAACTTTGCTTGAAGAAAAAAACCTCCTAATATCTCAAAAATATTTTTATTTATATCCCTTTTTAATTTATTTGTCACTCCTTCGAAACATGAAAACAACAAAGTAACCTCAAATCAAACATATGGTACTTTTTTTTAAATTCAATACTTACCAATCAACACATTTCCTTACATTAGCACGAAATAGTACACACGTCACACAGTACGTATAGAACAATATACACAACAAAACTTGCAGAAAATTTTATACAACAAGGTTAACACAACAAATTCAATTTGACACTTCGACTAATGTCCAATTTCGAGATTTCGAAATATTTGAAAATATTATGGTTGCACATGCGCATTGCATTCTACTGACTCTCAGCGCCACCTAGCGGTTCCCCCGCACACTAAAACGTAATGCCTTCAAAACTATACATGGGAGTGCCACCACTATGGTTAAGGTACTATATTAGATGGGAATATGCAAGCTGCCATCTTGGTTCCCCGCGAAATTCAAAATCCGTCTTTTTTATGTGCGTGGTTAACGTGCGTCCTGCTGTAGAAAACCGGCTTTCTAACCTTACTTTCTTGTGGATCTTATTTCGCTTTAACATATCAAAAAAATGCGCACAGACAATTTAATAACATATAACCATAAGCTTCAGATCCCAGATATTTAAATTATATTGTTTCATTGATAAATATGAGTACTTACTTCGCATAATTTTGAATTACAATTCGGTACCATTTGTCGCGTCTACAATTTATAATCCATATTGACAGTCTTCTCTTTGTACTAGTGGAAAACGATAAAATTTAAATGCATCTTCGTTTCTGTTTTTACGAAACGGAGCACTATAGCAGACCATTTTTATTATATTCTAAACTTAATTTTAACTAAAATACACGACATGCTTATGCCATTGTTTCCCGCAAATTGTCCAGGAACCAATATGGCGGTTGCATATTCCTGTCTAATATAGTACCCTACTATGGTCTAGCCACACGCAACTAAAAAAAGTTAACCAATAGGAAGCACTCTACCACAGTCAGGCAGATTGGATAAGTGAGCGCGCGAGAATGAAGTATATTTGAAATGAGGTAAATGCCATGAGCCAAGATTTCAAGTAAAAGATAAAGAAATTGTACAATTTATAAATCAATGGAATTAGTTTGAAAATAATGTAATTTGTGCCATAGATAATACAGAATATTGAAAAATATATAACTTCTAATCCTCGAAATGTAGAAGAAATATGGATAACATAACCTCTCAATGCACCTGAAGAATTTCACCTTTAAACGCTAATGAAATAAAGTACAATTACCTGAAAAGAAAGAATTTTGTTTTGGGTCTCAAAGCACAAAGAAATAAATTCAAAATATCGATATCATAGTCTGTATTATAGCAATATCAGTTTTTATTATCCGTATATACATGCACGAATATAATCAAAAACATAACCCCTTATTGTACACAAAATGACAGGTCTTTAGATCTGATACATTTATGAACATTTTACATCTGAACATATAAATTATTACAGCGTATAATTTATTATAATATACATTTCTTTAATTTAAAGAAAATGATCCTCGCTTACAAAAATGTAAATAAATTAATAAAGATATAGTGAGCACGCGGGTAAGCGTGTGATATTTAATTCTAAAATTATAATTTCATTGAGAATATTTAAAATATTTAAAAAGATACTTGTTTCAAATTTTCATAATTTCCAATGCTTGCCATGGGCGCTATTTTCCCTAGATACGCCGCTGATAACCAAAATGGCTGGTTGTGGTAGAGCGCAACGAGCGGATCTGTGTACAACCCGAACGGGGATCTTTCCTCCGGTCGGCTATCTTCGCCTCATTTCGGTTCATTTCGGAAGTCTCATCGTAGAGGGAAGATAGGTATAGAGGCGACAATGCAGCTGGCAGCTTGAAGCACGCTAAGGGGAGTGAGACGGCAGGGGAAGGCTCAGTTAGGTTTAGTTTGGGAACCAGCAACGCGTGGCGCTAGTGCCACGAACCAGTGCTTTATGCTTAACGTGTGTGAGTGGGGTAGGCGAAGAGAGGGTGCCGTGTACATGAGTCGAACTGCAAAAAATTTAGAACCTTATACCTGGACTGGTCTTTCCGAACTATATTCTGGCTATTCACTTTCTTCCAATATTTTCGTGAATGGAAATATCCACCGATGCGTTTTTCATTTGAAACTTTGTATTTTAATATTTTAAGTTAAAATTGAAAAACAAAAGAGTTTTTTTTAATGACGTGAACTTATTGATCAATACACTAATAAAAATGTACAAATAGTGTCCTTCGCATAAAATAATCATTTTCTTAGAATGGCCAACGGCCATACCACGCTGAAGAAACCAGTTCTCGTCAGATCACTGAAGTTAAGCAGCGTTGGGCGCGGTTAGTACTTGGATGGGTGACCATTCGAGAATACAGCGTGCTGTTGGCACATCGTGGGTGTGGTGAGCCCACACCATTTCCCTGAAAAGGAAATGGCTTAATGGTATATAATAAAATTTATGGGCATTTTTTACATTATTTGATTTTGTACATATACATTCTCTACTCTCATACTTATCTTTCTGCACTCGTGAAAAAAATCTGAATAATGTAGGTACAACTTCAAAAATAAACTTATAAATAAGCAAACATGTTATCGTTATCGTAGGTGCAGTTGAGCTCTCGGATCCAATAACTCACCCGACTCTCGTACTATTTTACAAAGTACATATTTCACTCAATTTTGAATTAATTTATCTAAAATATTCCAGACATTTTCTTTGAACTATATAGAACAACTTTCTCGCTGGAAGTTGTTTTAAATCTGAAGTGGCCTCGATACTTTTTGTCTCCGAAAGTTGAAAAATGTGGTTACAGATCGGCCTTAATTTTCAATTGGATATTATTAAATAAAAGGACTTTTTCAACTTTTTATTATTTTGTAGGCATTCGCTGAGTATACTTTGTATGTGTACTTACTTTCAAACAGTTTCAATAAAATTTGTACGAGTTGTGATGATTTATGTTTTAATTACTTATTGAATATTAGGGAAAAAAAATTCTTTTCAGTTTTTAATTTTTATTCTTAAAACTAATTTTAAGACATAAGAATTATAAATATGCTTTGTTAAAATATAGAAGCCTACATCTAGAAAATTAATTTTGTGAATTTGAAAATTCCCATTCCTTGAGACCCGGGGCAACGCTTTTAGCGTTTTCGAGCGTCCGGCGAGTTTAAATGCGACAGCTCAAGTGCAGAAATTGTTTCATTGAAACACTTTAAAAAAATCAAAATTGCGATTCTAACTCAACATTTAAATATATTAAAAGTATAACAATAACAAAATCCTATAATATTAAATAACGAACTAATAAACAAGAAATACATTTCTTCTCTTACTTCTCCAGTAAAATATGATATACAATATACTTGAGGGTTTCAACTTTTAATATTATTTGTATAATTTGGACGTATTTATTCGACAAAATTGATATTTATTCATCTACACGTAGGAAGAAGAATATTCTCCAGCAGTACGGGCTCTTAAAATTCTAACATTGTTAATGTAAGGGGAAAAATCAGACAGAATATTATGCCACATTACGGGAATTTTCCGATAAATAATTTTTTTGACGTAATTAATTTCTTCACGTAATTTATACACGGCTCCTGAGTACAAAAATATATATTTTTACCAAAACAACAAACAATCATATTTCCTATACTTTTACCAATACGGTAACAAATGTTTCAATTGTTATGTAAAAAATGGTTGCTTTTTCCAAATTTTTCATTAAAAAAATGTTCAGTACTGAAAATGGAGAGAATATTCTTATTTCTTAAGACTACAAGACATAACAATCTGCTTTATAAATATTTGATTGTTTCCATATAATTTATAAGTGAAAAGTATTGAAAATAACGCACATTCCATTTTCATACCTGCAAAGTTCTGAAATTGTTACAGAGATTTATATGTAAGGAAAATTCATTAACAACCCTACCGTTTATTTTGTAATCCAAAATTTACTATTGCAGAGTGGCAAGGACGGTTTGAAGCACCCTACATATAGAAAGGCAAATTGCAGTGGATCAACATTATCACTAAAAACAATAACTTTCCGTCTAAAAAACTCTCGTCATATTAGTCCAGACATCTTGTAATTTTTCACCGCGTTCGTTTTCTATAGCGTTTCACTGACTACGACGCTTCCCGAAAATATTTTTGAACAATTTTCCAAAAACAGTGTTTTCGTAGACTGCTTTCGTAAACTTTAGAAAATTCTGAAAAAGTTAAAAAAAAGAAAAAACTTGTTTCAATAATAGGCGCAGAATTGTATGTCTCCAAAGAACCCCGATTTTTTTCAAAAAGGAGGCTAAAAAACCCAATTCTGAAGTTAATATTTGTACTTTAGAACCTGTCAATTTTACGAAAAAATATTCTCCATTCTAATTAAAGTATACGCAATTTCGAGTAATTCTAAAAAGAACAATGACCGAACCTCAATGTGTCATAAGTTATGGCCTCCCAAACTTGACCACTTTTGACGTATTCTTCAAAGCAAATTACTCGTGTTTAGTTTTTTGAAAATAATTCTTTTGTGGGTAAATCTATGTTAATGATGACAGAGAAAAAAATTTCATGTAGAAAATTATGTGTAAACGTAAAAAAAAAACATCTTCCAGCCTTCATAGGTCAAGAGTTAGGACTCTTAAAAAAAACACATTTTTCGCTATTTTTAACCAGAAAAAGTTTTTTTAAATAGCTCGTTCGGCAAATATCCTACGGAAAACGGCAACGGCATTAATAACATAAGTAACAAACCGTTCCAGATGAAAATAAATTTTTTCGTACAAGATGCCTGGACTATATTCAAACTTTTACATATGACGGAATTTTTTTAAACGTTGTTTATTTTCGGCATCTTCTGCATTTTCCTGCTGTCTTTTGCCTCTTTTTTCTCTTTTAGGAGCGTCAATAAACGCAGGTAAAAACGTCCAAATAGATCCTGATAGTCCAGCGGTTGAAAATTAAAGTTCTACATATTTTTGTTATTTCTTTCCCCAGAAAGCATTTATATCTCATATAGTTACGCAATTTCAACATTATTTATAACTAAATTTTTTTTTGCATATATTAATAAATACTATATTCGTACAAATTTCTACAAACAACAAGTTTTGTGTTATGACTTAGTACGCAAGTTTTTTAAAAATAAAAGTGATTGCAATGTCGTACTGAAAAGATCATAAACTAATATTAGCATGGAAAAAATGTTAAAAAATATGATTACCATCAACTTAAAAGAATAATTCAATGAAAAACATAATATCTACATTTTTCCATTAAAATAAGGGATCTATTCGCCATAAATATGCAAAGACATATTTTTGTAGCAAATTAAATAAGGCGAAAATTAATAATAATCAATTATAAATTAAAATATTTATAAGGGGTATATGAAAGAAAAAAGAATTCCGAATCTCACACTGAAAAAAAAACTAGTAATGGTTTACTAGGATTTTACTAGTCTGCATTGTTCGTACAGCGGATTACTGTGCACAACTAGTTAAACTGACTATAGAAATTTATGTTAGAGTAACCAGTGAAACTGGTAATTTCAACTTGTTTGACTGTTATTTTTAACAATATTTATCGTAAGTTTAACAAAGAGAAAATAGTAGAATGAACTTGACTGTTTTGGTACACAAGACCTTTTTTTGAACAGTTCAATTAACCACAGGTTAATGCCAATTTAACCGTTCAAAATAGAAAAATTGAGAAAGATTTATAGTTACACTAACTAGTTTCATTTTCTTCGGTGACTATAATTTATGTAGTTAAATGAACCATGTTTGCATACTAAAAAAAAGCCACTCCGAAAAATATTTGTTTAAATGAAGCTGCCGTGTTCAATATTTGTCATGGACGAAGCAACGAAAAAGTCAATTTTTTAAATATGAAAAATACTCAAAAGGTATAATCGAAATAGTATGTTGCATTACAAGGGATGAAACATAGCGATTGCAACGAGTGTGAAGTTTGCTGCCCGAGCGAAGCGAGGGTTGCATTCACACGAGTGAAAGCTTGTGCGTAATCCATCAATTCCCACTCTTCTAACTTTTTTAGTATTATCGATGCCACGTTTAACACGAAAAAAACGATCTTCGCTAATGTTCGCCAACGTTGCTAACTTGCTGGTTAGGGAAGATCATCATGACGACGCGAGGAGCACATGGCGAGCAGGAAGCAGGATTTACTTCCAGACTCAAATGAGTATCTATTTCCGGATGTACAATTTGAAATCCTTTAAGTACTTTCAGCGCGAAAATTCAAAACCATCTAAATTCATTGGAATTTTCAAAATATAATTTAAAATATATAAAACTCGTGTATAATTTGCAGTAAACTTATATATATTTACACTGTAAATAATATTTTTTTTATTTTACCGACTGTGTTTTTGTATAATTATACCAAAATAAAGATTATATTTTTATTTTCTCAAGATTTTGTAAATTTCCCTTTTTCAGAGAGGTAATAATCGGATCTAGTTTGAAATAGGTAAATTTACAAAAACTTGTGAAAATACAAACATAACCTGTAAAACATTTACATTTAAAGTCACGTTTTTATACAAAATTTTATTTGCAAATTTGTATAATTATACCCCGCTTTATACGAACTACTTTTACAAGTTTTGGTATAATTATATAAAAACAGTGAGTATAAAATACAAAAAATATTCTTTACAGTGTATACATATAGAACATTCTATAACCTCTATATTTCCACCTGTCTCAAGAATACTATAACATCATAGAGTTTTTTATAACTTCGAATCCGCATATAGAAAATTAATACATATATGATATACAAATTTGAGTAAATGATATATTCCAGAAGTCATTTATTTCATCAGAATGGGTTATTTTATCTTATTATGTCTTGCATGCAATGATATATTTATTCGTTTTTATATTCACCTTATACATATCTTTGTGTATATGAATTTGCATGAAATGTATTTTAGATTCATATTAATTCATTGTAATTAAATACTATTAGTAACCATCAACAACGTTAGCTTTACTACTTTTTATTTAACCAAGTTTAATTAGCACAGGTTACTAAGCCATAATGTTATTTTTACTGGACAAATTTTACTAGGTTTGACTAGTTAACTTCACTTTGCACATGCAGTTATTGTTACCAAAAAACTGGTACAGTTGACTGTAAATGATTTAACTAGTGGAAAATAGTTATTTGCGTAACAATCATTTTTTTCAGTGCAATTTGCATACTCGATTTTTCTGTTCCCTTTGGGTTATAAATGAACCACGTGAAAAGAGACATGAATCAGATAATATTTAGAGGTCGCTTATAGTAAATTTGTCTGGTTTTACACAAAAATTCATCTTTTTTAAAACAGCTGATCATACTGGCAAATGATGAAGAATGTAAAAGATGCGGCTTATTAAAAAGAGTATTTTTGGATCAGTCTCCTCATAAATTATGCATACTTAAAGACCTCTCCATAAGCGGGATAGATAATTCACACTACGTTACAACAATTTCCTTCGCATATCTCCCTAAGAATGCATAATTATAAAAATAATTACGATAAAAAATCATTTTAATGAGTCGCGTCTTTTATATTCTGTATATAATTTTGCGTAATGACCTGCCTTTTTCGAGAAAAATCAATTTTTCTGTAAAAACAAACCAATTTATTTCTCCTTCCACGTGGTTCTTTTTTAACCCACAAGAAACAAAAAATCGAAAATGCACGTTGAAATTCGGACTTGCTTTTGTTTAAGCACACCTAATATTCATATGCTGTTAAGTTATAAATAAACAAACGCTTTTTGCTACGTCCATGAAAGTATTATGCTCCCAGTGGACAAAAAAATTAAGGATGTCCTAGAGAAGTCTTCGGGACATCCTTAAGACGTCTTTTGGAACATGTCTTTTGGACATCCTGGGGATGCTCTTAAGACGTCTAATGTCAGTACAAAAGATGTCCCGAGAACGTCCTATGTCTTTAAGACGTCTTTAGGACATCTTTACGACATTGGACGTATTAGAGACTTTGATTGGACTGGCATTGGACGTCCTAGGGAATACTCCTTAAGAGGACTATACTTTAATTCACAAAAAGTTTATAACAAGTACTTATTTTTTCCATTTTTTTGCAAATCGAGCTTTTCCCATTTAAAACCCCATGTTAAAAAAAATAATGAATTTCTTTTTCCGGAAAACTAAAAAAATGGGGGGGGGGGGGTCTTACTAAAAAATGTAAGTCGAATTTTTACAGGTATAAATTTGGACCACCCTAGTGTTTACTGTGTCATATAATAATAGAAAAAAACCTAATCTTGATGGTTATTCCACTTTCAATTGTTTATCGGAGCACGCGAGCCAGCGCAACTTTTGAATCGACAATTTGCGGATTGCAGAAATGAATTTTCGGGTATAATAGTTCGAAAAACGCTTGCAAATGGGTGAAAATATCGTTGAATCACTTGTCAACAATAATTATGTGCTATAATTAACAGATCACGTGTCCGAAAAACTTTCACGTTAGGCAAATGCCGCAAGCGCCAGGATTCTCCGGCCTCGTGCGCTGACGCTTTTCTTTAAAAATCCGTAGCTCCTACAATTTTCATCGGATCGATGTCAAATTTGGCCTAAAACTTGGCCAAATGTTGACGACCATGGAGATATGTTTCTTTTTGGCGATACTCGTGAAATAAAAAACTTCCTCGCTACGTGAAATGTGAAAAACGCGGTTTTCCGGGTCGATCGATACATCAATCGAAAATATTAAACCATAGATCGCTACGATATTTTTATTCATATCATTGACTTCTGTAAGGAGTCATGAACTTCCAGTTTAAATTTCAAATTATTTGGTCAATTAGTTTCCGAGAAACAGCAGTTTAAGTTTTATTAAACGTTGATTTTATTGCCTTTATTCGGGAGAGCGTTGAGTAATATTTTTTATTAATGGAAATTTGTGATTTCCAATTTTGTATCAAGTTGGACAATTGTTTCACGTCATTTATGCGGCCCTTCAATTGTATATCTACATTTTTCAATCCTCTATTTGTCCAATCTAAAAAATCAAATGATTTATAAAAGAGGCGGATTACTATACTGACTCAGAATTAAATAAGTATAAAATGCTACCATAGGGAAATTCTGAATGATTATTTTCATTTATTTCTTCTAGCTGAGATAATTAATACACTATTCTATACATTTGAAAATTCATTTTTAATGAAATGCATATTTGGCAAATATTCAAAATCGACGAGATT
>CAKNYM010041597.1:0-26731 GCA_932195095.1 Andricus curvator
CATAATTTGTATTGTTTATTATTCTAATAGAAAAAAAATTTCGAAAAAAAGTAAGGCTTTATAATTTTAAAAAGAAATATTAAAAAATGAGCCAAAATATTAAATAAAATTGTAATTTTGTCTTTAAAAATAATTAGCCCAGAGTGGAATCATTCCGTAAACAAATTGAGCTTATTCGTTTATGGAAACTGTTTAAATGATTAATCTTTCTTGTGAATTTACATAAGCAACATAGAAAATAGTCATCAGAAAGACTTTTCTTAGCATCAGAGAAAAAAGTAATCTGAAAGATATCGCCTTTCGAATCTGCGAGTCCAAGCCTAAAACTGGATAGAACTGGATTGAAATGAAAACTAAGTATTGAAATGAATGAAATCATATTTTCAATTGCGTAATATTTAAAATTTGTTTTTTAAATAAAAAATTAACAAAATTTATTACAAAAAATCCAAACACAAATTTTCCGAAATGTATGAAGCTTTAATTAAAAAATATAAACGGTACTCAAAATTCGGAAACTTTGGAACATTTTGAAACATTTTGAAATGTAAATGAACTGTGACTAATCGAAAATGAATTTTTCAACATACGAATAAAATATTAAAAAATTTAAAAAATGAGTCCAAAGAATCGTATATATACCGAAGTGTACATGCATAGACTTCCCCTAAGCTTCTTATGAAAACAAACATCTCGAGTTCAAATAAACACAGCTCGCCCAACGTCGATGAGATCGCTTTATGCGTATCATCGACTCACCACTGGTAGTTATTTGGGCTGTTGCCACAATTTAAGTTTTGAAAAAGTTCTCGCAGATGACGTCTTAAACTACCTGGTGCGCGACCCGGTGCACCCGGATCGTCTGCTCACCTCTGTTAGTTATTTTGGCTGTTGGAACAATTTAAATATTAAAAAAGTTCTCGTAGAATACGCTCTAAACTACCTGGTGCGCGACCCGGTGCACCCGGATCGTCGACTCACCACTGTTAGTTATTTTGGCTGTTGAAACAACTTGAATTTTGAAAAAGTTCTCGTAGAATACGTGCTAAACTACCTGGTGCGCGACCCGGTGCGCCCGGATCCTCGGCTCACCACTTTTAGTTATTTTGGATGTTGGCACAATTTAAATTTTAAAAAAGTTCTCGTAGAATACGCGTTAAACTACCTGTTGCGTGACCCGGTGCACGCGGATCCTCGGCTCACCACTTTTGGTTATTTTGGATGTTGGAACAATTTAAATTTTTAAAAAGTTCTCGTAGAATACGCACTAAACTACCTGGTGCGCGACCCGGTGTGCCCGGATCCTCGGCTCACCACTTTTAGTTATTTTGGATGTTGGCAAAATTTAAATTTTTAAAAAGTTCTCGTAGAATGCGCGTTAAACTACCTGATGCATGACCCGGTGCACCCGGATCCTCGGCTCACCACTTTTAGTTATTTTGGATGTTGGCACAATTTAAATTTTAAAAAAGTTCTCGTAGAATACGCGTTAAACTACCTGTTGCGTGACCCGGTGCACGCGGATCCTCGGCTCACCACTTTTGGTTATTTTGGATGTTGGAACAATTTAAATTTTTAAAAAGTTCTCGTAGAATACGCACTAAACTACCTGGTGCGCGACCCGGTGCGCCCGGATCCTCGGCTCACCACTTTTAGTTATTTTGGATGTTGGCACAATTTAAATTTTAAAAAAGTTCTCGTAGAATACGCGTTAAACTACCTGGTGCGCGACCCGGTGCACCCGGATCCTCGGCTCACCACTTTTAGTTATTTTGGATGTTGGAACAATTTAAATTTTTAAAAAGTTCTCGTAGAATACGCGCTAAACTACCTGATGCGCGACCCGGTGCACCTGGGTCCTCGGCTCACCTCTTTTAGTTATTTTGGATGTTGCAACAATTTAAATTTTAAAAAAGTTCTCGTAGAATACGCGTCAAACTACCTGGTGCGTGACCCGGTGCACCCGGGTCCTCGGCTCACCACGTTTAGTTATTTTGGATGTTGGAACAATTTAAATTTTAAAAAAGTTCTCGTAGAATACGCGTCAAACTACCTGGTGCGTGACCCGGTGCACCCGGGTCCTCGGCTCACCACTTTTAGTTATTTTGGATGTTGGCACAATTTAAATTTTTAAAAAGTTCTCGTAGAATA
Source organism: Andricus curvator (assembly GCA_932195095.1). Taxonomy (NCBI): domain Eukaryota; kingdom Metazoa; phylum Arthropoda; class Insecta; order Hymenoptera; family Cynipidae; genus Andricus; species Andricus curvator. The sequence continues at coordinate 2,152 of CAKNYM010041597.1, forward strand.
CGCGCTAAACTACCTGGTGCGCGACCCGGTGCACCCTGGTCCTCGGCTCAACACTTTTAGTTATTTTGGATGTTAGCACAATTTAAATTTTAAAAAAGTTCTCGTAGAATACGCGTTAAACTACCTGGTGCGCGACCCGATGCACCCGGATCGTCGGCTCACTACTTTTAGTTATTTTGGATGTTGGCACAATTTAATTTTTAAAAAAGTTCTCGTAGAATACGCGCTAAACTACCTGGTGCGCGACCAGGTGCACCCGGATCGTCGAATGACCACTGTTAGTTATTTTCGATGTTGGCACAACTTGGATTTTAAAAAAGTTCTCGTATAATACGCGCTAAACTACCTGGTGCGTGACCCGGTGCACCCGCATCGTCGAGTCACCACTCTTAGTTATTTTGGATGTTGGCACAACTTGAATGGTTAAAAAGTTCTCGTAGAATATGTGCTAAACTACCTGGTGCGCGACCCGGTGCACTCGGATCGTCGGCTCACCACTGTTAGTTATTTTGGCTGTTGGAAGAATTTAAATTTGTAAAAAGTTCTCGTAGAATACGTGCTAAACCATCTGGTGCGCGACCCGGTGCACTCGGATCGTCGGCTCACCCCTGTTAGTTATTTTGGATGTTGGAACAATTTAAATGTTTAAAAAGTTGTCGTAGAATACGCGCAAAACTACCTGGTGCGCGACCCGGTGCGACGGATCCTCGGCTCACCACTTTTAGTTATTTTGGATGTTGGCACAATTTAAATTTTAAAAAAGTTCTCGTAGAATACGCGTTAAACTACCTGGTGCGTGACCCGGTGCACCCGGGTCCTCGGCTCACCACTTTTAGTTATTTTGGATGTTGGCACAATTTAAATTTTATAAAAGTTCTCGTAGAATACGAGCTAAACTACCTGGTGCGCGACCCGGTGCACGCGGATCCTCGGCTCACCACTTTTAGTTATTTTGGTTAGTTATTTTGGATGTTGACACAATTCAAATTGTTAAAAATTTATCGTAGATGACGTCTTCAACGGCCTGGTGCACAAAACTAAATCATGGTAACGGTAACGGAAATAGTAACGCACAAAGATGGGTTTTCAAAGATAGGAATTACGCATTTTCAAGGAAGGAGATGACTTTTGTACCAAAAAAGGCGAATTTTTTCCAAAAGACATGAATTTTCACCCAAGTAGTTGCATTTTAAATTAAAGAAGTTACATTTTTAATGAAAAATGGAATGGTTACATTTTTAATTTAAAAAACTACAATTTTATCCAATAGAAAAACTAATTTTCAACATAATAGTTAAGTTTCCAAACAAGGAGATGAATTTTCAACTAAGAAAGATAAATTTTCACCACAAATGAAATAGCTAAATTTTCAGTTCAAAAAATTAAGTTTTTAACTAAAAAACTGATTTTCAAGAAAATATTTACATATATATGAGTTAAAAAAAATGTTGAACCTCTGTTTGAGAGCCTTTTATACAAAAAATTTTTTATTCTCTTTGTCAATACGAAATTCATTGATATGTTTAGTTTGTCAATGGTTATTACTCTTTTAATTTTCTGTCTGTATCGTTCAGAGGGTATACAATTTCAATCCTTCACGTCATTACTTTACAATGATTTATTAAATATATTTGACCAATTAATAGCTTAGTATTTATTTAATTATAACGATCAGAGAACCAATTTTTGAAACAATTTTAATTTAACTTAAATTATAAATTGTAAACCAATATAACAGAGAATTCAATTCGCAATTCATATTGTCTTATTATACCTTATTATGTACGTTGTTATGCTAGATAAAAATTTGCTTTTGAAATTATAAAAATTCAAAGAATTATAGGTAGATATGACGTGTTGAAGAAATAGAAAATATTTAAGGAAAAATAACAAAATCAATGGGATCTAATTTCTAACAGGAGTATCAGAAGTGCCCCGCCCTCTCGCCCGAAATGTATACCTGCTTTTCTTTACATCTCCAGGTTTAATCGTTAAATTTAAAGGATGGGGTACTCGGGAAATTTACTAATGCTAACAAAAGCTATTGAGTGAAAATTTCAAGGACACTTTCCTGCATCAAGTTTTAGGTTTCTTGTTTGAATTTTAGAATTTAGATCTTTCAGACCAGCCAGAGATATAACTGATCCTTAAGATTTTCAATAAAGGAAACCAAAAATGCTTTTCTGAGATGCTATTGATTTATACGTTTCGTGAAATTCTGCGTCGAATGATATATACTTTGAAGACACCATTTTTTGACACCTCATATATATAGGGGCCGTTCAAAAAATGCTGAAAAATACAAAAAATTTTTTAACACAGCGACAAATCAGACAAATCAAATTTTGTATTCGAAATGACAATTTTTCGAGCTGGAAAAGGGAAGGGAAAAGTTCTGTCGCACTCTATCCCTTTCCCAGCTTTATGATTTCTTTACAAAAATTGTCAGAATTACTCTATTTAAAAATTTATGATCAAAGAGTCTTTTCTATTCATGCGTCAACTTTGAATTATGTCGATAAAAAAAGTTTTTCTGTTTGAAGCAGATGACTCAAATATTATAAATGAGCCATAACTTTCTTAATCTTCAATAAAGTGTATTAATATTATAGATCAATCGATTTTCCTCGATCAAGGAATCTTTTCCGTTCTTGCATCAATTTTGAATTATGTTAGTGAAAAAAGTTTAATATAAAAAATCGTTTTTTCAAATATTATGCATTACCATAGCTTCCTTACTCTTCAATAAAATGTATCTATGGGTCAATCAATTCGTCTTGAATCAACACAACTTTTCTATTCTCGCGTTAACTTTAAATCATGAGAATGAAAAAATTTTTTATATAAAAAACGATTTTAAAAATATATAAATTACCATAACTTCCCTACTTTTTAATAAAATGTAATAAAATTGTAGGTCAATCGATTCCTCTCGAACCAGCTAATCTTTTATATTCTTGCATCAACTTTGAATTATGCTAATGGAAAAAGTTTTACAATAAAAAACCGATTTTTCAAATATTATGCATTACCCTAGCATCCTTACTCTTCAATAAAATGTATTAATATTATAAGTCGATCGATTCTACTCGAATCAACACATCTTTTCTGTTCTTGCATCAAATTTAAATTATGATAATAAAAAAAGTTTTACTATAAAAAACCGGTTTTCAAAATATATAAATTACCATAACTTCCCTACTCTTCAATAAAATGTATAAATGCTATGGGTCAATCGATTCGTCTTGAATCAACACAACTTTTCTATTCTCGCATTAACTTAAATTATGAGAATGAGAAAATTTTTACTATAAAAAACCGATTTTTAAAAAATATTCAGTGCTAAAAAAAATGGAATAAATATTTTTAGAAATCTTTAGGTCAGTTTTAAGATATTAGTGAGGAAAATAAGCCCTCAAAATTTCATCAATTTATCTGCAACCGTTTTCTAGTTATCGTGTTCACAAAAAACCGTGACATCCACACACACACAGAGCCAAACAATTGGTTAGAACATTGTATTATTTGAAAATGTTACCATTACAAAGCTTCCTCTATGAGGAAGCAAAAACTTGAGTTTTCAACAAAATAATTGAATTCTCCACCTAAAAAGATGAATTTGGAAGAAAAAAGTGTAATAGTTGATATTTCAAGCAAAAAAATAATTAAATTTCATCAAAAAAAATAAATTTTAAAACCAAGCAGATGACATTTCAACAAATAAAGATTTTTCAGTCATGAAAGAAAAAAAAGTTATCCAAATCGTCGAACCTTCAAGCCAAAAGACGAATTTTCTGTACAAAAATGGAATTTTCAACCAAAAAATATTAATTTTCAGAAAAAATTATTTGTTATAAAATAGTTAAATTTTCAAACAATGAGATGAATTTTCAACTAAAAATATTAATCTTCAATTATTTCTTAACAAAGTTAAGCAAAAAAGATTAATTTGCAACTAAACAGTTGCATTTTTATCCAAGAAAGATGCAATTTTTATCCAAAAAAGATTTTATTGACTTTTCCATATCAAAATATGAGTTTTAAACAAGAAATAAATTTTCTACGAAAATAGCTGAATTTTCAACCCAAAAAGACTCATTTCCAACAAAACAGTTGAATTTTGAACCAAAAAGCATGACTTTTTAACAAAATTGTTCAATTTTCAACCAAACAGTAGCATTTCTCTCCAAGAACGGTGCAATTTGTACTGAAATAGATAAATTTTTTAATTAAAAAGACAAATTTACAAAAAAATAGTTGAATTTTCATCCAAAAAAGAATTCAGTTAAACATTCAACATTAAGATTCAATTTTAAACAAAAAGTAAATTTTCTACGAAAATATTTTTTGAATTTTCAACCCAAAACGACGAATTTTTAACAAAACTGTTTCATTTTCATCCAAGAAAGATGCAATTTCTACTAAACTAAATAAATTTTTTAATTAAAAATACAAATTTTCAAAAAAATGGTTGAATTTTCATCCGAAAAAGTTGAATGTTCAACACTAAGATATGAATTTTGAACAAAAAGTACATTTTCTACGTAAATATTTGAATTTTTAACCCTCAAAGACGAATTTTGAACAAAACAGTTGAATTTTCAACCAAAAAGAATGATTTTTTTAACAAAATTGTTGAATTTTCAAACAAATAATACAATTTATAACTCAAAAGATAATCTTCAAGAGGAAGCAACTGCAAACAAAATAATTATAAATACAAGGCAAATAAATTACTAATAAGAATAATATGTAAGTTAATATTCAACTGCCAGAATGTTAAACTTGTAAAAATTTTAAACTAGAATCTTTTATAAACGGAATAAAAATATTTCATATTTATTCTTCTTGACAGTTATTTAAAGTTATAGAAATTCACTGACTTTTACAAGATTTGTGTTTGTTAATTCCCTGAATTTTCCCTGACCAATAAAATTCCCTGACTTTTTTTTTAATTTTTGTTGGCTAGGTTCGTTTTTCACAGACCAGATTTCTTTGGCGCGTACAATTCATATTAAATTTATGTATACTTACTGCGAGTTATTTGTTTCATTTGCGAATTTCCAAAAATTACGTACATGAATGAAAGACCCCCCCCCCCTTCCGTAAAGAATCGTAGCAAAATATCTCGACCCCTCCCACCTCCTTGAGCTGTTACGTAATTTAAGTAGGGTCCCTAATAAGCAAACATTATTTGAATAAAAAGTGTTAGCACAAATATTTTCGCTTAGCCCAGATACTTCGATATAATTATAATATATTTGATATAATGTTAAAAATATTTACTATTGAAATAGTTTACTTTAGGCCACACGTCTTTTACTTTCAAAATTTTTAACTTTTTCATAACGAAAACTAATAGTACCAACTTACAATTGGTTATGATGACAATTCTTACAATTAACTGTTTGAACATTTCTAAATTTTTTAAATTAAAAAAATGAAAATTTCCATTAAAGATTTTCAGGCCCATATCTCTAATGATGACAGTTTACAGTTTAAAAGGACCCCAGCCTCCACGGCTTTGTGTAATAACTACTTCTCTTTACCTGTTGTAGTATACAGTGCCGAAGACCAGAATTTTCTCGGAAATATTGAGACAATACTGTTTGAAATACCTCTTGTATTTCAAAATATTTTGACATAATATTTCTACCCGCCCTTATTTCACGATTAGTCGTTTATCTTTAAATATTTCCTGACCTAAAGAAGTAGAGAAAGGGTAATTTTAGATAAATAAACAAAAAATGACAAATTCCATCAAAAAATGGTTCAAGAATTTTTTAAGGACATTTTAAAAGCTGCAATTCAACCATACAACTTTTTTCCGTATCTCACGCTGTTTTTCCGAAAATTTGCTTTTTATTTTTTTTACAGTATTTTCGACAAATAAAACCGAAAATGACAAATCCTAACAAAGAATGCTCAGAAGAAATTTTGTAGGATTTCTTGCATATTATTTTCGAGAAATAAAACCCAAACATCAAGTCTTATCAAAAAATGGTTGAGGGAGAAATTGTAGATATTTTAAAAAGCTTCAATTCTTCTTTTAAACTTTCTTCACGTATCTGTCGTTGGTTAACAAACTCGCTCTTTCTTTTATAATACAAAAAAGTTTGCCAAAGCTCGACGATTTGATCCGTTCATTTTTTCGAGAGTTATCATGTTTACGGACATACAGACATACAGCATTGCAAAAACTTGATTTTCGGCTTCAGTGGGTCTCAAAACGTGGAGATCCGTTCAAACACTGAGGTGTGAAATTTCGGCCTATTGTAATACTTTCTCAATCATAAATGATTAGAGTGTAAAAATGATTACATATTTTAATGAGTGAAGACTTATTTTATGCATTAGAATTATAATTCTAATTAGAAATTCTAATTAAAGTTTTTAATTTTTTAATATAAGAATTATTCCAATTAGAACGTTTTCTATTAAAAATGATGACTTCTAATTTAAAATAAAAATTCCTAATTTTGAAGGTTTCAATTAAAAATCATTTAACATTGAAGGCTTTTAATTAGAAATTATATACTCTTTATCGGTTATATTCGATTTTGTTTAAATTCGCAAGCGTTGCTCATTTGAAAGATCAATTTAATAAATTCTGACATTATTAGATTTTTATCGTTGCAAAATAATAGCAATTCTTTTATTTATAACCCTGCAACCTTTACATTTATACATTTGCCAAGAAAAAAAAGTTTTGAATGTAAATGAAAATTTAGTATAAGTTTCTGGAGTTAATTTTTACACATAATTGATTGGTGCAGTTTACTTCTAACCTAGGATCAATATTGATTAATTTGTTTCAAATTATTTAATAAAAAATTGCTGTAAGAAAATGAAAATTTAATACATGTTTTCTTTATCCATTTTAAAGAAACATTTATATCATCTTTACTTAATGCACCGGAATGTGAAATATCAATTGGAAAAATAAATATTTACCTAATTACAAAATTAGCATTAAAATTAATTATTGTGGCAAACCTTTAATATTGTCACTAATTTATTTTCTGTACAAATAAAATAAGGATTGGAATTTCAAAAGTATTATCATTTTATATTAATTTGTTATTTTGTAAATCATGTCAGAATCCCTGCTTCTACTTTACTGATGTTTTTAGATAACATGGAGAACCTGCAAGGATAATAGATTTAAAATCATTACCCTTAGAGCCGCAGAGCAACGATTGTACCTACAGAGAAAGAGTGAAGGAAGGTAGTACGAAGAGGGCAGTAGCTACGCACCGCACGAAAGTAGTTGCTATATATATTGTTCCCCCACTCCGCCGCCACTTGCCGCATCTAGGTGTATATCTTTGGTTCCTCTAGGGAGAGTTGTGTCACGTTACCCCCTCCACTAGCCGACGCGAAACCGGAATCGGAAATACGTCGCGAAGCGCGAAATATTTAAAGTATTCTAGATGTCTCACTCAGCAAAACTTTAATCAAAAAGCCAAAAACAAAGAAGAAGCAAAATTTTAAGAAAAGGTTATGTGTCATATATTTTCATGCAGTGTTTGTTATGAAAATACACTTTTTTAATGAAAAAACAATATTGTCGTGTTTGCATTCTCCACTACCGTAATAGTTCTGGCCAAGGTTTTTACTTGAGACAAATCCCAAACGATCCTAAGCTTAAGCAATTATGGATGGAGAGTATTAATCGAGATTATTGGATACCTCACTCAAAATCAGCTGTTTGTGAGATAAGATTTTAATTTTCAATAAATAATGTAATAAAAGTCGGAAATGCAGCTTATTTTTTCACGATTGCAGGTACATTTTGACTGTAACATGTGGGAAACTATTATTTACAATTCAATCAGTGTCTGAACATTAAATTTGACTTGAAAGTCGCGCCAATTTCATAACATCCGATTCCGCTTTCGCGGCACCAATCAGAGGCGGAGTAAGCCGTGACACAACTCTCCCTAGAGGAACTCTAGGTCTGGCCACTGGAGGGCCCCGTTTCATCCAAGTCACGCAACCGCTTAGTTGCACCATTTTGTTAGTATAACCGCGCAGTTTGAATCTGATGCGTACTCTCTGTACGACAAACTATTGTAGGAAAATCAGTATGTAGGAAAAAATATCATGACAATATTGAAAGAATGAATTCCAAAAGTACTTGGAATAAGTATTGAATGATGTTTATTAGAACACTGATAAGATAATGATTTATAGTCAAGACAGAATGGAAGTTTGTAAATAATACTGAATGAGAGCGATGAAAAGTAGATACAAATTTTGATATTTATGACAATTAATAACATTTTCAATATCTCTGTTTTACAGTGTATACATAATTCTCATTTCGCCAATTCTTTCGGAAAAATACAGTCCAAACTCCGAGCATTGCCGCCCCGAGGATTGCCGGGAGCGAAACGGCCGAATCTGAAGGTTTTTTGTCGAACAAAATCTTGGAAGTTTTTCAGTCAAACAAATTTTTCATTTTGTTATACATATAAGAAATCAATATAAATCACCTTTGTATACATGTATGTACACTACGTACATGAAACGATTTTCGAGATAGATTTTTAACCTAACCGACGCGCGGTAATGCTCGGAGTTTGTCAGCTCCATTCTTCTCCTCCACGCATTCGAGCGTGAACGTGCTTAGAGTGGGGGTTTATGGCTTCTTGGAATTATACTCCCCTACAGCCCCGAAAACGGCAATGCTCGGAGTTTGGACTGTATAAGCAAACTTGACAGAGGTCTGTAATAGGATTACAAGGATCCGTAAATTTTACAGAAAAGTTTGTAAGGTTAATAAGATTAGTGAATCTCATTTTTATGATGAAAATATAAGTACGTAACAGTCATTAATAAATAACATTCTAATATATACATGTACAGAAATAAATTATTTTTAAATCAATTTAGAAATAATTCAAGCAAACTTTAAACCAAATTCAAATTTTGTTTTGTATATTTTTTGTTGTTAATATTGTTAATAATGACAAATAATTGAAAGGAAGCATACAACACAATAATCAGTATATGTTTCATTAACAGTTATGAAAGTAAAATCTTGTAAAATTTGGATTTTTATATTTTCTTTTTACATATACTTACTCATACTGACGGACAATTTGAAATCGTTGATACAATACCAAAGAAAATTTAAAATATTTATTAATCCAACTTTTTGTTAATGGGACCAATCGAGATAAAGTTTGAAAAACTCTATGACCTTTATATGGGATAATTCGTAAATGTGTTTACAACTCAGAAAAGAAAAAACCTTCGTTTTAGGAAAGCACCAATATTTAAAGTACCTAATTGTTTGTTTTTATGTGAATCTTCAGCCTGCGATTATTATACAAAAACTTTTGTCATTTTTGGGATAAACAATATGTGTGCGGGGTAGAATTTATTCATAAAGATAATTTACAACAAGAAATCAAGATTTACTTCATCTTCAACATTTCAAAGAGAAAACTTTGTCCACGAATCACCAGATATAATGCAATGTAAGTAAGTAAGTATACCATTAAGCCATTTTCCTTTCAGGTTAGGCGTGACACTACCCGATTTGGGTAGTGTTTCTAGGTGGATAGTTTCTTGTAGTAAATAACTACAAGTGTGGGCTCACCACACCCAAGATGTGCCAACAGCACGCAGTATTCTCGAATGCTCACCCATCCAAGTACTAACCGCGCCCAACGCTGCTTAACTTTAGTGATCTGACGAGAACTGTTTTTTTCAGTGTGGTATGGCCGTTGGCCATGTGAAAAGTAAATTGTCATTAGCTTCATTTGTATATATTTATAGGAAGACTTATCATTCTTACATTCTTCTCATATGGTAAAATCTCGACATTCTTTTGCATTTACATATAAATATGTAAATATGCAATGTTATAGGGTTTATATATTTATATTATAAGGAAGGACAACAGGGAGCAACTGATAAAATGGAAATTGTGCAGGAGAGCGCAAAAACATTGTGTCTTCAAATCGTATTAAAAAAAACATGAAATTCTGCCTTCGAGTTGACGTATTGCTTGAGTTACTGAATACAGAGGGAAACAGTTTAATAACAAAATCATTCAGTTCGGAAAAACTGAGTTTTGCTTTTGAGGTTAGAAATTTTTGGTTTCGCAAAATCGTCTTAAAATCGTGACAAAAACTGTCATTTTCATTTCATTTTTTAAATGGCTAGACGTCCCCGAGATTTGCGTTGACTTAATTTTTATTGTCTGAGGTTTAATTAAATAAGCACAACCGTGAATATTGATCAATTAAACAACAAAGTTTATTGAACCTAAAATGCGGCCGCAAATGCTGTTTCTTATACGCGGCCGCAAATGCGATCGCAAATGCAGCCGCAATCGAAACCGCAAATGCGGCCGCAAATTTTCAGTAGGGAGTGCGACAGACGATTTTTCGCATTCAGGTAGTGATAAACAATAAAACTAACATTTTCTGCTGTTGAACCTTGAAGATATTGAAATACATGCCTTTTGTAAATATCATTATAAATAGCTTGATAACGAAAGTCTTTATTTTTAATGGATACGAAAATCAAACTCTAAGGTATTGCTACCATCAAAAATACGATTTCGAGAAAATACATTTAACTCGATGTGTATTTTAATTTTTGAGAATTTTCTAACAATAAGCCCCATTTTCAAAAAATTGTCAGTTGCCACCTTCTGCACAGAAAAAAAAGTCTTAAAACAATACCAAATCTGGGCTTGTTTTAAGGTGTAACAAAAAGAAGACAGCATCGGCTAAAAACCAGAATAGGATTGAGGCTTTAAAAGAAAACGATTGAGCAACTGAAGTTAAGACGCTGTATGGGCTAAAAAGTAGTCGCAAGCCAGAATGCGGGCTTGAATGTAACTGCTTTACTGTTTGAAGCTAGCCGAAAGCCAGAACGTAGGCTTGAAGAAAGCGTTCTCGAAGACTAAACATTATTCGCAATCAAAAATGCACGCTTAAACAAAGCCCATATATGACTTCAAAAAAAGAGGTTAAACTGTTTTAAATGTAGCTTACATTAAAACTAAAATATAGGGAAAGGATTAAAGCAATAATAAATACATCAAGTTTGTTTAATAATATGAGACTATAACAAAATTCATTTTCTGAACTTATTCTAAACAAAAGAATTGTTGTAATAGTCTCATATTCATAAACAAACGTTTTATGTACATACTTTTGCTTTCAAATAAAATCTGAATTTTTTAAGAATCTACAAATATATTTTACATTAACCAATCACAAAATTGAACGAAAGTCTCGTTCGGACCCCTGCTTACAATTAAACGTGATTTAGGACAATATTTGTACAAGTACAGTACTATGTTCCTTATTCATATTTAAAATATTATAGGAGAATCACAATAATTTAAAATAATAATTCAAGATGTCTTGTAGATAATTCGTCTTTTCAGCTGAAAATTTAACTACATATTGGGTTGATAATTCATGTTTTTGGTCCTAAATTTAACTACTTGCTTGAAAATTGAACTACTCTGTCAAAAATGCATTTCTTTGTGAATTCAAACTATTTGGTTAAAGATTTAACTATTTTTTTGAAAATTAGTTTTTTTTAGTTAAAGAATCAACTCTTTTGCAAAAAAATTCGTCTTATATTTGCTTTTAATTCCGATTTTTTAAATTTTGAGTCATTTTAACTAAAAATCCTTCAACTATAAATTCAATTACATATAAATCACTTAAATACAATTTGATTTGCGAGACCAAACCTGGAGTTTTTTCTTAAATTAATATGCATTAATGACATTGTCGCTTTTCTTCCACTATCAATTATTATATGTATTAGACAACAAAATGGACAAAATTAAAAAAATATTTTTCACTGAGGAGAAAAATCCAACAGAAATGGTTCAAACGGCCCGACTGTATACGTTTGAAGGCCTACGACTAAGGACCAACGGCAGTGCGAGCCATCCTCAAAACCGGTCTTCAATCGGAAGTTGAGTGTAATTCTGAAACATTTAAAAACATATACTAATAACTATAATTATATTTCGTGAAAGTGACGTTTCCGAAATTAAAATTTTTGAACAGCTTTAACATCTAAAGAATAAAATAAAACATTTATGTTGTAAAACTTTGAAAATATTTTGACCATAAAAACTATGAAGGAATAAAACAAATTTGAACGCGCGATATCGCAAAGTCCATAATTGGCGAAACTCGAATTTTCAAAAATTATCTCTTCATACATATTTTTCGGCTACGTACTCAGGTCAGGTGAGGGTAACCTCAAAATATGTTTTCACATATTTTTCGAACCAACTTACGTTCACACGAAATGCGGTATCCAGTTTAAAATTCTGAAAAGTAAATAAAAAGTACTGAGGAACGTTTGTCTGGTTCTAAAAATTTTAAATTATAAAAAAAACAAAAACATAATTTTTCGAAAAAAACTTTGTTATTATAAAACTTTAGGACCAGACGAACGTCTGATTTGTTGGGAAAAAAAGTGAAAACAATTTTGAGGTTATCCTCACTTGGCTTTAAAACAGTTCTCAAAATATAAAAATATAAACTACTGACGATATGTTTACCTTCTGTTGACTCAGTGAAAAAGTTTTGTGGAAAACCCAGAGATATTACGCAATTTTGAACTTATAATTTCGCATTAGATCAATATTAATCTGTAAACCCTAAAACCTCAATGTATTACTAACTGTCTAAAAAGTACTCGTACGCAAACAATCATTGTCGAAGAATCGCAAAATAAATCAAGTCTGATAAACCCGCTGAAATCTTTTCTGCAGCACACTTATAGTTTTCTCAAATTTCATTCAATTCCCATTTCTGGATAAGTTTTTCTCCCTTTTTCTAAGTTCATAAACATTGCTAATAATTTAGTATGTTGAGGTTATAGCAGACCCCTATTGTTATAAGTACTGTCTGAAAAGCACGTAAACAAATAAATATTCAATAATGGCAACAATTGTATAAATTGTATCGAAACTTAAAATTTAGAAAGGTACATAAGTAGCTAATGAACAACATCCGAATTTTTAAAGCCAAACAAGGTTTATTAGAGAAAGTTATTTAGGTTATTCACTTTTCAAGGAAATAAATGTGTAAGTTGGCAATATCAAAGTGACACCTAAAATTGGAGAGGCAATATATAATTAAATTTCGCAGAAATCTTTTTCTTTAATTCAGTATTTCACAATATATCAGTAAAGATCGTGTTTGATGAAAAGGATAAAGAGGCAATGTATCACCGTACGTGTGAAGATTTGTATAGGTTAGGTGCCCGCGAGAACGCCAATTATACGACTGTGCGATGAATAACGATAATAAAAGTGTATGATAAGATGTACTTACCCCGAATATGGTTGAGAATATGTTGAATTCAGATCATTAAATACAGCAGGTTACTGAACAAAAAGGTTACACAGACAAAAAGTTAGAATTGGCGCATTTTGCATGCTGCCTGTTCGTGTTACGTCACGCGACACGTCACAACTGCGAGAAGACGTTTGATTCTAGAATCTAGCCTATAGAGGGCTAAGCCTTAGCTTCAATATCATCTTCTTTTTAACTGCCAAGATCTTGCTATCTTGCTAAGCCTAGTGGGACTTGTTTCAAGATTAATATTTGCAAATAAGCAATATCAATGAATTAATTTTAGTTCTAAGCCGATAAGGACTTCTTTTAAAACGATCTTCATGCTTTCATTTAGCTTTGGCCTTAATTTAAGGCAAAACTAAAAACAAGACCAACCCAACTTTAAGACTTTTTTTTTCTGTGTGTCTTTCCACCCTTCATATATTATATATATTTATTTATTTCAATTACATTCCCCGCGACCTAATTAGGCTATTTAAAGGGTAACATGATAACAAAACATATAAACGCCTTATAAGAAAAAAGAAATCTGAATCTATGTGTATACAGCTCAATAGCGGTGGCGATTACATATGTAAAACCCAAATTTTAAGAAAAATCGAAAATAAAAATATTTGAATTGTTCGAAAAATTAAACAAGTTAAACAAATAATATGTAAAAAATAATATGTAAAAGAAAAGTATTATAACGCATTTCTAGCCTGAGTTACATGTGTTAACGCATCTTAAAAAGGTAGGTTTGGTCACAGAAAAAAGGTCGAAATTATTCGTTGGGCTGCTAGTAACAAGTCTGTTTATATTAGTACACATATAATGAATAGGTGCCCTGTGACCTATAGCACTTTTGGGAGGAGGTGTATAAAAATAAACATAATGTCGAGTAACAGATCGAGGCACCTTAAAAAATATCTGTTGTAAAATAGCCGGTTCATCTACTTCGGATCGTAAAATTTTGAACATATATAAACATGCGGCAAGGATACGATGCTCAGCAAGCGTTAGGAAATGAAAACTCGCACACATAGCTAGATAGTCTGAGCCTCGAGGGGGGTAGGTTCTGTCACGTTTGAAAGTAATATATTTAATGAACCTTTTTTGAACACTTTCAACTTGAGTGACGTATTTTGCATGTATCGGGTTCCAGATTATAGAGCAATATTCGAGCCTTGATCTTACCATAGCATTATAAAGCATAGTAATAGCGAAAATGTCACTAAAATGTTTGGTAGAGCGAATTATGAACCCAAGCGCCCTCGAGGCAGAGGATACCATTGCTTGAATCTGATCTGTAAAAAGAAGGTTGGGGTCGTATAATAGACCAAGGTCACGGATGGAGAAAACCCTTTCCAGTGGGGTAATGTCAATCTTGTAATCATGAAAAACTGGGCTGTCTGACCTTGAAAAAGTCATGAAGCAGCATTTTTTAATATTTAAAGGCAATTTATTGTCATTACACCACTGGAAAAGGACACCAAGATCGGACTGGAGTACATCGTAATCTACTTGGCTCGTTATAGTTCTAAAAAGTTTCAGATCATCTGCATATTTAAGAATATTGTATTTTATGGTCGATTCAATGTCGTTCACGTAAATATTAAAAATCGGCGAACCAAGAGCCGAGCCTTGAGGAACCCCTGACGTGGAGTAAAAAGTTTTTGATGAGAAACCTTGGTGCATTACACGGTTAGACCTATTTGATAACTAATTAATCAGCAACTGCGTTACATTACTAGGGATATCAATATTATGCATTTTTGATTTAAGAATTGTGTGATCGATTCTGTCGAAGGTTTTCGAAAAGTCGGTATAAATTACATCAACCTGGTAACCTTTTTGTAGAGCGTCAATAAAATATTGTGTGAAACACATTAGGTTTGTGACCGTAGACCTCTTTTGAACACACCCATGTTGTTGATCAGTAAGAATGGGTTTTATTGATGCATGAATTAAAGGGGCTATTGAGAACTCAAAAACTTTTGCAAAGTTAGAAATTATGGCCACAGGACGGTAATTAGCTATCTTGGACTTGTCACCAGCTTTAAAGACAGGAACGATCTTGGAGGTCTTCCAGGCGACTGGAAACAAGCCTGTTTTGAGGGCGATATTAAAAATTATAGCCAGTGGTTCGGATAACACAGAGGCGTAATCTTTGACAAAAAACGTACGGGGTTTCCTCAAGTGCATCGGAGACTTGAAACGCACTAGAAGAAGCATCAGCAAATGCATTCGCAATCGACAGTGGATCGCTCAATGTTGTCAGGCCGCAATACATGGAATTTAATTGTCTGGTGTTCGATTTGTTATTGTTTATAAATTTCCAGAAAGATTTAGGGTTGACTTTTATGTCCTTCTCAATGCCACTTATGTAACGGAGGTGATCTCTTTTTATTGTTTTGCTAATGTTATCCGAGACAAGTTTTATCTTATCTATGTAGTAAGTCGGGTCCACATGCTTACTCCTTTTCAAAAGGTTATCTTTGATAGATATATCATTTATAAGAGATTGGGAGAACCAAGGTGGATATTTTTTATGTCGTAAGGTCTTAAATTTAAAGATGGGAACACAGTCCCTGATGAGCTGGAATAAAACATCAGTAAATGCGAAGTAGGCTTCCTTCACATCATCAGTGAGCTTTAAGAGAGACCAGTCAATATTGGCGAGACCTACATACAATGCGGAGAAATTAGCTTTCTTAAAATTAAGCTTAGGGTGATGCGGTTCAGGGACGGCGCTAGCAAAACTTAAACAGTACCTAGGTTTAAGCGTAGTATCGAGTGATATAGCGGGATGGTAAGCATCTTCCGGGACTAATGGTATAAGAGCCTTAGATACATGACATTGAAAATTCGTGAAAGCAAGGTCCAAACATTGATTATTTTGATTTAAGACTGCATTTCTTTGCACCAGATCAAAAGACTTTATAATATTGAGAAACAGACCAGATTTTTTGTCATTCAAGTTGCTAAGCGTGAAATCTATGAATTTAGGAGCATTAAAATCACCAATAATCGCTATATTAGGGCATTGAAAGGTCATGGAGGTCTTGTAGGTTGTCAAGAAAGGTTGAGAACTGCCAAGATGTGACATCGGGCGGACAATAGATTGCGAGTAAAATTAGCGGGACAGATTTTTTATTATTTTGAGGCCTACGATGTTAATATTATCTTTGGCTAATCCGATCATCCCTAAAAACATCTAAAAGGTTGCCATAAAAAACATTATGGTCCGGGATGGTAGGTTTCAACCAAGACTCAGTGACAATAATGAGGTCGTAGTGATTAACATCGGGGAAATTGTGAACTGCACTAAACTTAGTATGAAGGCCACGAGTGTTCTGGTAAAAAACAGACAATTTTACCTGATTTAAATGTTCTGTCGTCGTGGGTTCGTGTTTGTACAGTTCGGAGTAACTTTGACGACAGTTGGAATACCTCGGCGATTCTGGATGCGTAGATTTTTTTCCCCGGTACTGATTCTGGCGTCTAGTTCCTTCTTGGCCCGTCTGTATTCCTCTTGCTGCAATTGTGTCCGGCCGATTGAGACACTCAAGTCTTTTAATTGGGCTGGTATTTGCTGGGATAGTCTCGCATCCACGAAAGCCTTCCAAGCTCGCAGAGCAGACTGTTGAGTTGTGAAAGTCACTTTGACAGGTCTGGGCCTCGGAATTTTCTGGGAAAATTCCCCGATACGCCAGGTTTTAAATTCATCCAAAACAATCTTATCGGAGAGGAAGGATTGAAAGAGGTTGAAGATAGTTAATTTATCTTGAGCTTGAGGAGAATCACTCTGAGGCGTGAGCACAGGCGTAGCTTCTGGGAGGCCAACAATTATTAAATTATTTTTTCGTTTCATACGGTCTCCAAACTCACCGAGGATAGTCGAAGATGGCCCCTGCGTCGGTTCAGAGTGGTCCTGACCCTGAAGTTCAACGACTTTAACCTCAAGATCTTCGATCCTTGTTGTGTTTCCGGCACGAAGTAGTATAAGGAGATCCAACTCTAATATAAGGATACCCCCATTTTTCCGTGCCCACTTCCTATAGCATACTATAGCATACCTATCTCATGAGAAAATTTGAAACTGTTGAAAACCAACGGCAAAACCTATGTTATAACGGTTTTCCGCAAGAGGCGCTAGAATACGTTATCTGAAGTGCTACAGTATGTGGGCACGGAAAAATGGGGGTGCAACTTTCCGAAATGGTCCATAGAGTTGGATCTCCTTATACTACTTCGTGGTTTCCGGCAATGTTGGACTCGCAATCTGAGAGCCTGGTGTTAAAGGCTTTAAGATCCTACGATAAGTCAGACATCAGAATCAGAATCAGGCTTCAGAATCAGCTGACATTGATTCTTTCATGGTAGCAAATTCAGCACGAATTAAAGCCTGCAGATCAAGGGGTTCAGGAGAGGAGGGGGGGCCACAGCATTTTTTGTAGCCGACATCTGGGACCAACGTAGTCAGTGTTGCCAGACCGTGGGAAATTTCCCATATTGTGGGAAATTTTATGATTTTTTTTTCAAAAAGGGAAAAAAGGGGAAAAAAATTTCACCAATGGAAAAAATGGGAAATTTTAGGCCAATGGCCACTTTAAGCCAAAATTTGGTATTTAAAGTAAAAATAGCAACATTCATTAATGTTTTAGTTTCCACATGATGCCTGCTCCCAGCAGGGTTGGCAACGTATGATAATTCACGTAATATTCTTGGTTTTCTACGCTGCTGTCTTTTTCAAGATCAAATTTACGCAGTAAACTCACCGCTTGGCCCAGGCTTCGTCAGTTACGCGTAAGGGTCATATACCTTTGTCTGCGGGCTTCCTGCATGCGATATATAGAACCTATGCAGATCTTGATTGGTTCTTTCTTAGGGAGAATCATTGTCACTAAGGAAAGTGTAACGGCATCCGCCGTTTTGAGAATTAAAGTTTCAGGGCGCTAAGACCTTTTTACTAGATACTCCCTAGACTAGTCATTTCTCGAATGGAAAAGTTCAAGAACCTAAAATAAATCAGAATACGCAAGAAATGAGCAATTATTAAGATGATTAATATTGATATATGAATATCAACGAAAATGATAGGTTTATTTTAAGTGAGAGAACTAAGATTCAATTATAGTATCGAGTTTCAATTTAGTTATGAACTCGTTATAGTACTGCGCAGTTTCACTGTCTAAAGTGAATTTAAGGTTAGACTCTCGAGACCTTGAGCTATTTTTAGTATCGTTAATAGGTCCCCTGGCGGACCGAACAAACGGAACGGATACGCTACAGCGTATCCTTATAGTATCCACATCGTATCCTCTCCGTATCATGCAAGAAAAACTCATTAAAAAAGAAAGATTAACATTTCTCTTGTTGAAATTCGGATTCTACGTGAAATTTTGAGTTAAAAGGTCACAGAGTAATCGCAATAGTTTTTCTTGCAACATTAAAAACTTTAAAAAAATATAATACTTATCGATGACGTGCGCTGAAGGTGACTTCAAACGCATCTTTGTTCAGTAGCAGTCAATAGGCGTTATCCGTCGACGATGCGTTTGAAGTCGCCTTCAGCCCACGTTGTCGATAAGTATTATATATTTTTTAAGTTTTTAATGTTGGAAGAAAAACTATTGCGATTACTTCGTGACCTTTTAACGCAAAATTTCACGTAGAATCCGAATTTCAACAAGTGAAATGTTCATCTTCCTTTTTAAATGAGTTTTTCTTGCATGATACGGAGAGGATACGATGTGGATACTATAAGGATACGCTGTAGCGTATCCGCTCCGTTCGTTCGGTCCGCCAGGGTCATGGCGCCAGCCAGACTCCATGAAAAAGCGACACTTGGACTCTCAAACAGGAAACCGTCAATCACAGTGATTGACGTGCAGCCTGTCGAAAAGTCGACCTTTGGACCCAAATCCTTGAACTGTCACTCACTTTAATTGCCTAATACCAGTAGGAGGCGCAAAGTGACCTCATTTATGATTGGTTATTCGGCACTAAAATTGAGTGACGTCAGCATTCCGATTGGGTAAACGCCAAAAGTAGGGATAAATCCCGCCTTAAACGAGCTTTTAAATATAGATGCAGAGCACGAAAACTTCAGAATATTGTATCTCGGCGCGCCTTTTCAAGCTTGTATCTGCGACTCTAGTATCTTCGTTTATTGTACAAGTCTCGGACTTAGAAAGTTTTGAGAATTTCGGAGGTAACGTAACCTCACTTTCGTGTTTGCGATGCGTGCGTTTGTGTTCGGCTGTGCCGAAATGTTAAGTGTTAAGCTTACTTGTGTTTGTTCATCGATAATTTATAATATGAGCCTCTAAATATCAGCCACGTCTACCAGAACTTCATAATAAAACGATTGATTTTATTACAAGGATAAATACAGTGTTCAGTGTAGTCATTTATTTAAACCTGACCTATTTTTCGCGGCTAATGGTTTCAACCATTCAACGACGGGTAAACGAACTCACACCTCAACGTCTCAGCGAATTGTTCTAACAGACTAAAATCGATTGCAGCGCCTGGGACGTAACAAATTGAGTGTCCCCATGCAAGAACAAGACATAGATTTTTCTAGCGCGGTGGCGTTGGCCCCTGACGACTAAAAATCGAAATACGAAATTTTGGATTTTAAAACATAGATCATTGTAGATAATTATATTCTGCATCTTTTTTTCCTTTGCAAGAAGATCATATCTTCTTTAGATTTTTAAAAAATTGCAAAAAACTTTTTTTTTTAATCAATTTTTAATTCGATTTTTGTCTTTAACTCGTGCTTAAATCCACAGTTTTTGGAATTTCTTTATAAAATGTATAGGAAGCATTCCTTATAGTGTTCTTGTTATGATGGTTAGCGGTAAAAGTTTTCAACTTTATTTATAACAACATAAAAAATTATTTTCTAGGCTATTGCATAATTCGTTCCACAAAACGTTTGAGCGTTTCATTTATCGAGGCCAGTTTGAGCAAACAAAAACTTCCTGCGGAGAAGTTGTTCAAAAAAGTACAAAGAAGTTTTCTGCAAAAAAAAAAAAAAAATTGATTAGCAGTTTGAACTCGAAAGTTCATTGCCTCACTACCCGATTCGGGTAGTGTTTCTAGGTGGATATTTACTACCAATGTGGGCCCACCACACCCACGACGGGCCAACAGCAACGCAGTATTCCTGGATGGTCACCCATCCAAGTACTAACCGCGCCCAACAATGCTTAACTTCAGTGATCTTACGAGAACTGGTGTTTCCAGAGTGGTATCGCCGTTGGCGTTTTTCTGCAAAGGCGTTTTTAAAATAAATTAATAGGTAAAAAACTGTGAACGCTAAACTTTAAGAGCGCGACTGATCTTCTATGCGTGTATTATGCAGAGTCGGAACGTCTTTTCTTATACGGCGGGGCGATGAACACGAAATGTAATATAGGAGGAATATTCAAGTGTTAGATGACCGTCAAATGCCCTTCGGCCTTTTTGATCCCATACGTAGCCAAAACATTGCAGTTTTCTGCTAAAAAAAATAGATCATTTCTATTCTGAGTACCGAAGTGTGCGCTTCGTACGCGTATTACGAGTTTTAGCTTCAGTGAAAATAAAATGTATAATTTATAATAATAAAATCATTATCAAAACGAATTTTCAAATTTCTATAATGCAAAGCGAATCTCAAGATTCTTTTAGAGGGAGGAAACGAACAACAAATGAAGAAGGGTGGGCTAGAAATGTTAAGAAAACATGCAGAAATAGAGTACGTATAATATTTACTTTTTTCTCTTTCGATAGAAGCTGAAAAAATGAGGTTCCCGTTTTTTTATATTTTGAACTTCTGTACAGATATTGTGATAAAAGCGTGTTTTGGTAATAATTTCAATAATAATTCCGTAATAAGGCTTTTCAAAACAAATTTTTTTTAACGCTGGGCGAAGAGTTCTTTTTATAAACATAACTATTCGCTAAATAAATAAAAATTATACATATTTTATGTCAATTGAAGTGTTATTATTTATTTTTAAGCCTGACCCCCTATAACCCGCCTAAATGTCAAGACGTACGTCCCGACCCGGCATTTCGCGCGCTTAAATTTTAGCGTTCACAGTTTTTTACCTATCAATTTATTTAAAAAAAGCCTTTGCAGAAAACTTCTTTGTACTTTTTTGAACAGCTTCTTCGCAGGAAGTTTTTGTTTGCTTAAACTTGCCTCGATAAACGAAACGCTCAAACGTTTTTTGGAACGAATTATGCAATAGCCTAGAAAATAATTTTTTATATTGTTAACAAATAAAGTTAAAAACTTGTATCGCTAACCGTCATAACAAAAACACTATAAGAAATGCTTCCTGTGAATTTTATGAAGAAATTCCAAAAACTGTGGATTTGAGCACGAGTTGAAGACAAAAATCGAATTAAAAATTGACTTTAAAAAAAAAAGTTTTTTGCAATTTTTTAATTATCTAAAAAAGATATGATCTTTTTGCAAAGGAAAAAAAGATGGGGAATATAATTATGTACAATAATCTATGTTTTAAAATTCAAAATTTCGTATTTCGATTTTTAGTCGTCAGGGGCCAACGCCACCGCGCTAGAAAAATCTATGTCTTGTTCTTGCATGGGGACACTCAATTGGTGGCAGCTGTGTGGAATTTACCTGTGTCGCGAAAAATATAGGTCAAGTCTCAAGTTCAGACTCAAGGATGATTGTCTGATTAAACGTGGATTTTTCTACTCAACCGAACACGTTCAGTGCTCCAGGGGCGGATCGAGTAGTTCTTGGTCCACTGACGCGTGTGAGGTCACGTAGACGAAGTCCAAGACTTCCTTGTGAAAAGCTGCGATCTTCTACTAGGGTTTTGGGTGGTTTTTCTCCCAGTAGCCAAGGGTGTTGTGAAATTGCACCAAGATCGTTCACGGTTATATTGAGCCACCAGATATTCCTCAAATAACCGTAAGCTTAATGGATAATTAAATCTTGGATATTCAACTGGAAATTACTGGATTACTGTACTCGTTAAGAGTTACAGCTTCGAGGGACCTCCTGACCTGCGGAACTTCGGCGAATCTTCAGGACATCTTCAAGGACTTCAATTGGATCTTCAGCTGGAATCTTCAAGATCATCAAGAAACTTTTTAACAAAGTTTTGGTGTAGTGATTTCTCTCGTCTTTTGTGTTCTAAATTATAATGTGCAGCGATTTTCAGTTGTGATAAGACGAAAGAGAAATAAGTTTTCAAATAACAGTGCAAAATTTTTGGATTAAAAACACAAGTAAGTTTAGGTTAATAAATTAAAATGTACAATTTGCGAAGTCAAAAAAGAGGTGGAGATAGCGATTCTCCATCCTCGATATGTAGTGACACTGGAACTGCGATTCCAAAATCAAAAAATAGAAAACTAGTTTCTAATAAGGACCCTGCTGATCCGAATGCGATGGCTTCCATGAGTTCTGTGATCCCTTTTAGGAAAAATACAGAAGAATTACCATTTTCAGAACACGGAAATTACTCACCCTTACAACGTCATGAAACGTCTGTCTATATTCCTCATTCATTTTCCATGGACTCTCATACTTTAACCGGCACTAAAGATTTCAGTAAACTTTCAAAAATTGTTCAAGGAATAATTCCTACTTTTGATGGAGAAAATATGTCCGTCTCTATCTTTTATGATCAGTGCAGAGCCGCGATCTCCTTGATCCATCCTTCTAACATTCCGTGTCTTACTATGCTCATTAAAACTAAAATCGTGGGAAAAGCGCGACTACATATTCAGGATAGAAGAGGGACTACCTTGGATGAAATTTTGCAAACCTTAAATCAAATTTATTCTCAAGACGAGGATATTGGTCAACTTATGCAAGACTTAGCTAACGTAAAGAGGAAACCCGAAGAAACAGTCCCAGAATATGGCGCGAGAGTAAACTTAACCTTAAATAAATTTATTTCCCAAGTTCTTGAAAATAATCCTGGTGAGGAAGGCATCGGGATGTGCAAAGCCTGTAGAACCACTGCAATTGGAAACTTCTTACGCGGACTCGACTTTAGTATTTATTTGCAAATAAGGGAGAAAGAAATAAATTCATTAAATCAAGCCATCGCATTCGCGAATCAGGGAGATCTCAAAATTAAGAGTTGGAAGAGAGTGCATGGGGAGACCCCAGCAGCATTTGTCACTAAAATCTCTAGCTCAAGAGAAAATAAAAAAAAGTGTGTTTCATTCAAACAAGCGAATAGCTCACTTGCGTACAGGAAATAATTGTAAAACAAAAAATGAGATGAAGTGTTTCAAATGTCAAAATATCGGGCATATCAAGCGAAATTGTCCTAATGTTCGAATTTCAAATAATGTACGGAAAAAAGAGAGAACAGATTGTTCGTACTGACATTACAGTAATCATAGTACGAAATATTGCTTAATGAAGCGGAGACATGAAAAAGAACGTTCTAGGAAGTTGAGTGATTCGTAATTGTAATATTCAGGTCAGGAAACGAACAATTTTAATCAGAAGTCGCATCAAGTTAGTGGATAATTCCTAAATAAAAGACCACTTGAAATAAAAATTTTCTGTTGTCAGTTCTGCCTCACAGATCAGACTGTTAATTTGCAATCTGAAAGATTCCAGTTTGGCAAATTTTAAGTTTGTTTCGTTGTGGAAAGAATAGTTACGTGCGTAAAAAGAATATCTCACGTGCGAAAAAAGATAGCTCATTTGTGTATAAAGAATAGCTCACTTGCGTACAGAGATTAGCTCTGAACAGATAATAATTGGCTCAAAAATGGTTAAATTATAAGGAACTTGGACATTTGGTGAAGGACTGTTCACAATGTTATAAATCTAGTTTCATTAGAGATATAAATAGATGTAAATGATGATTTGTTAGTAGTTTGACTGATTCAGAATTATTCCAAACAGGAAATTTTAATAAGGAAACGATGGCGAGAATAGCTGTCAAATTCTCACGATCAGATGACTTATGAACCTGCTTAGATTTTCCGGAGGTCGCAAGCTTGTTTACCATGGTTATTCATTTCGGTGAATTGATGAGCTAGGACTAACATCAACCCCTACTTGAGATAAATATTTGCGATGTAAATTGTTTGTCTGAAAATTGGGATGTGTTCCCGGATAATTTTCTGGTTGTCTGAAAATTGGGATGTGTTGCCGGATAATTTTCTGTTGGCCTGAAAATTGGGATGTGTTCCCGGATAATTTTCTGTTTGCCTGAAAATTGGGATGTGTT
>CAKNYM010041598.1:0-25909 GCA_932195095.1 Andricus curvator
CGCACGATAACCAGTATATCGTCCGCATAGCCTATGACGTGGTGGCCCTGACTCGAGAGTAAATGAAGCAGTTCATCCACTACTAGGCACACCATGTGTAATCATGGCCGTCCTGATCACCTCTCCAGAGGTGTTATTGAAGGCTCCTTCGATGTCCATAAAGGTTCGAATCGCGAGGCCTTTCTCCTTCAGTTGACCTTCAATTATGTTTACTGCTCCGCTTAGGGCCGTCTCCGTAGAGTGACCAGCCCCGTTGGCGTGTTGCTCCTTGTGAAGTGGTCTACTTGACAAGACCTTATCGCGGATATATCTATTCACAAGTCTTTCCACTTTTTTAGTAGAAAAGATGTTAGGCTGATGGGACGGAAATCCTTAGGTGAGGTATAACCGATCCTACCTGCTTTCGGAATAAAGACTACTCTCGTACCCCTCCATGCCGTCGGGACGTATACCAACGTCAGACTAGCCCTAGCAAGTCTCACTAGCGGCCCTATGATGATCTCTCCAGCCCTCTGTAAGAGGACTGGATATATGCCATCTGGGCCAGGAGACTTGTAATGACTGAAAGACTTCAGGGCCCACCTGACCCTGGCGGGGGTGACAATCTCGTTGGCTAGCCGCCGTTTCGGGCCCAGTTTGGCCGTAGGCGACTTTGTTTGCCTCTGAGGTGTCGTCCCCTTTTCTCCAAACCTTGAAAAGCCCGGGAAATGTGTCTTGATCAGGTGAGCCAAGGTATCCCCGTCCGACTCTGAGTATCCCCCGCCGGGCAGTTTCAGAGTGCCGAGAACAGCGTTCGGATTTCGAGAAAGCAGCCTATCCATTTTAGCCGCCTCAGCTCCCTTCTCAATGTCTGTGCAAAAGTTGGTCCAGCTCTCTTGCTTTGCCTTACGTATTGCACCCCTGTATTCGTCCCTCATCGTTGTGAATGACGTCCATAGTTCCTTCGTTTTGCCAGTACTGGCACGTCTGAACCTCTCTCTGGTTTCCCTGCGAAGCTCTTCGAGTTTCCCATTATTTGATGATATCGCCTTGGAACTTTTTTTATTTTCTTCTATATGTTTTATACACCAGAGACTCGATAGATAAACAATCTCGGGGGTTGCCTGAAAATGGCCTTGTTCATATAACGCGTACAGCGAGACGTAAACAGTCAGGGCCGCCTGAACCGTTTCCATAATATTGCGCAATCTACTTGACTGAGTAGTATAGTGCATGCGTCCCTTCAGAGGCGGAGTCGCAACCGTCTCTCGCCCTGCCCCCTGAGAAACTGTGGGGACCAGCAATTCTAGGAATTCATATAACGCGTTCGATCGCGCGTTCAAATAGCGAGTCTCTGGTGTATTTAGACGCCTCGGTGCGGAAATTCGGAATTCCATCAAGGTTTTT
Source organism: Andricus curvator (assembly GCA_932195095.1). Taxonomy (NCBI): domain Eukaryota; kingdom Metazoa; phylum Arthropoda; class Insecta; order Hymenoptera; family Cynipidae; genus Andricus; species Andricus curvator. The sequence continues at coordinate 1,387 of CAKNYM010041598.1, forward strand.
TTTGATACCAGTGCAAAGTCATGTGTCTCCATGAATATGCAGGCGAATGGCTCACATTCCAAATGAATGCAATATAAACATATCTAAACCCGACACACACAAACACATATATACATATACATGTACATATACATATACATATACAGGGTGTCCAAAAAGTTCCGGGACACCCCAGTAAGTCCCAAGATATTTATTTATTATTTCCGAAGAGGTTAAGGTCATTCCTGTAGTAATTTTGGACGAGCAATCCAACGGAGACCTTGGTTTTGACCTTGAGCTTGTCCTTCAAGGTCACCTTTTTTTAAATTTGGAACCCCTATTTTTGACAGCGGCGATCGAAAGAGCGGGAAATTTTACGTACAAACATGTACTCAGGTTGTAGGTTTGACCTTGGTGGTTACGCAAAGGTCACTTCAACTTAAACAAGGTCTGGGTATTTTAGAGAAAAGATAAAAGTACCTTCCAATGATAATAAGGACATTCCTTCATCAACTAAAAATGAGAAATTCAATAGTGACCTTGCTTTTGACCTTGAAATTGTCCTTCAAGGTCATTTCAAGGTCAACTTTTTTTTATATAGAATCCTAATATTTTAATGTCGGAAATCGAAAGAGCGAAATCTTTTATGTTAGAAAATGTACTCAAGACACAGGTCAGGTGTGACCTTAATAACATTTATATATAATATCAAAGTTACGTTCCAATTTATCATACAAATCGATCAATCAGATAATCAATTTGTTTAAATTATTTATTAAGCTGCTTTTAGTTATCTCTGCTGAAAGAGATGTAAGCCCCTTTACCATGACAAGGTAGCAGTCTCCAAAGGGGTTATTTTTTTCGTATTTTCTATTTTATTTAATTTTTCTAATTATTTTTTTTTTATTTTTTTTAAGAATTTTTGTTTACTTAATTTATAATGAATTTTGCATCAAAAGTTGTAACATTTATGAAAGTGAATTATTCTAGTATTTTCATTTTTTGAGAAATGCCTTAGCTTCAGGTGTTAATTCTTTCGATTTTTTTGTTTCGACATCTCGTAAGCTGCTTATGACTGGATCTGACGAAACTAAGCAATGATGAATTATATCTTCATTAGTCTCTGTTCTTTTCAACATTCTACTATGTCCAGCTCGAGCATTGCGATATACTTTATTGTTTGATTCCTGAGCTTCTTCTGAATAAAATCCAATCGGTAAATCAAACGTTCTCATAATCTCGCATCCATGTATAAGCACTTTTTGTATAGATGGTGGCATCGGGTACCATGGGTACAGTTCTACGCATTTTTCGGCTGTTGTCAAACAATATTTTTCAAATGCATTCACATCAATTTCTTTTGTGCAAGATATAATTTGTATGATTACATACATTCTTGTTAATAATTCTTCTTCTATACCGATTATCTGAGATACTTCTGTAGATTTAGCAAAAAAACAACGTGCTGTATTTCCTGTATTAGTTGTCCCGGAACCTTGTTTGACTACTTCGACCGTCAAAGAAAGTCTGCTCTTCAGAGTCTTTTGAATTAACGACTTTCTAGCATTTTTCAAATGTTTATCAGAACCTCTCGCTGATCCTTTCTTAAAGTCTAAATTATAAGAAATATGTAATATATATTCCATAAAACGAATCCAGCTATGTAATATAGGGAATCTCCATTGGTAAAATTCTTCATTGACTGTAGGATTCAAAACATAATAGATTCTATTGGCATCCTTGGGACCAACTCCACAATTGTTGCATCGAGAAGAAGCCTTTTGTTGAGTTAGGACATTGCATACTTTACCATCAATCATAGTACATTTTATGTCAAACGCTACTTCAAATTTCATATCCATACATTCAATTTCATAATTTTCAACTTTCTTCAACAATTCTGAAATATATTCGTAATTTTTCTTCGTTACATCATTGCTTTCTTTAATAAATTTGAAATTTATCGGGCGACAATAATACACGGAGGAAGGTTTCTCGTTAGTCCATAAAATTTCGTTTTCTATAGTCCTAACTTGGAGAGGTACAAAAGTACAAATAAATACAGCTGCATCAGTGACAGTTGCTTGATCAATAGATTCATTATCACTCGAGTTCAGATCGGTAGACCTATCATTATCGAAATTCCATTTTTGTCTTGTAGTCTGTTGCCCTGAAGCCCCATCCATCCCCCATTTCCCGACAAATACTAGACTTTCATTTGCGTTTGTTAATACTTCTTTATCTAATGTCAGCAGAATCCGTTTTAAAGTATGGTCGAGCAAAGATATAACGTGAACTTTCGCTCCGCTTTCAGAAGAAGTGATATGCTCAGGGTAACAAGCTTTCTTAGCTTCAACGATTGCAGAGTAAGAATTGGGTATAGTTTATTCCCATGTATATTGTTAGTGTGATTTCTTAATTTTTCATAGGTTCGTACTGTTAGTTTCAAGTCCACGAACATCGTTAATACTTTATTTATACATTGAACATTAAATACATCCTGATTATTATTTGTTGAAGACTTACATTCTTTAAATTTAAGCGCCAATGACAACTCTTCTTTCGAATATTTTGAAGCCATCTCAATAGCTCGTGTATTTTTTGTTCTTGAACATCCTTCTTCGAAAGATACACGTGGTCGACCTACTTTAGAAACATTAGAAATTACTTGAGAAGCATGTGATCCATCATTCGATGTTACAACATAATCAACTAACTGTATTTCTAATGTTTTTTCTAAAAAGTCATTGTGTTTTGATAAAAAAGTTTCCTTTTTACGGGACACATTCTGCCATTTTTGTTTATACCTTGGAAAAAATGATTTGGTCAATTGATTTCTCACATTCTTTCCATTTCTCTCAGATAGTTCATACTTTGTTTTTAGATCATTTACATCTATATCTAGAATACAATTCTGATCATCAGGGTATTTCCATATTAACTCACATAAATATGAATGTTTTACGTTGAGTGACATTTTTTTGCAGAATTAATTTTTAATAGCAAACCTCTGGAATTTGATTTATACGTTTAATACACTTATATGATTCCCATTTATCATACAAATCGATCAATCAGATAATCAATTTGTTCAAATTATTTATTAAAATTGTTTTTAGGTATCCCTGCTGAAAGAGATGTAAGCCCCTTTAATCAAGGTTTTTTTTTATAGCAGTGCAAAGTTATGTGTCTCCGTGCATATGCAGGCGAATGGCTCACAACACAAATGAATTCATTTGTTCTTTTTATTATGCGCGTTCAATATGTTTACAAATAGTGTATTCGTTGCAAGAGTTTAGGGACATTCATTTGTTTCGTAGTTAATCTCATTTGTTTTTTCCTTGGTACGCGTACCAAGGAAAAAATAAATGAGACCAACTACGAAACAAATGAATGCAGTGCGTACGTACGCACTGCAAGGCACATTCATTTATTTCGCTAAATACATTTGTTTTCCTTATCAGGCGTCATTGTTCGCTGTTTTGACTTTGTTCCATCTCATTTTTGCAACTCTTTCAGCAGAGATAACTAAAAGCAGCTTAATAAATAATTTAAACAAATTGATTATCTGATTGATCGATTTGTATGGTAAATTGGAACGTAACTTTGATATTATATATAAATGTTATTAAGGTCACACCTGACCTGTGTCTTAAGTACATTTTGTAACATAAAAGATTTCGCTCTTCCGATTTCCGACATTAAAATATTAGGATTCGATTAAAAAAAAAGTTGACCTTTAAATGACCTTGAAGGACAATTTCAAGGTCAAAAGCAAGGTCACTATTGAATTTCTCATTTTGAGTTGATGAAGGAATGTCCTTATTATCATTGGAAGGTACTTTTATCTTTTCTCTAAAATACCCAGACCTTGTTTAAGGTGAAGTGACCTTTGCGTAACCACCAAGGTCAAACCTACAACCTGAGTACATGTTTGTACGTAAAATTTCCCGCTCTTTCGATTGCCTTCGGAAATAGTTATATCTTGGGACTTACTGGGGTGTCCCGGAACTTTTTGGGCACCCTGTATATGTATGTGTGTGTGTGTGTGTATGTGTGTGTGTGTATGTGTGTGTGTGTGTGGGTTTACATATGTTTATATTGCATTCATTTGGGTTGTGAGCCATTCGCCTGCATATTCATGGAGACACATGATTTTGCACTGGTATAAAAAAAAACCTTGATGGAATTACGAACTTCCGCACCGAGGCGTCTAAATATAAAACATATAGAAGATAATAAAAAAATTTCCAAGGCAATATCATCAAAAATGCGGCGTGGCTCGAATTTTTTCCATTTTTCGACACTGTGCGGCCTTTCGGACTCTCGTAGGTCGACAATTACGTTTATAAGTATCTTTGATGGCCCCCGTGAAAGTTTTTGCTGCCATCTCCAGGGTATCCACGTCTCGAATAGACCTGAGAACCTCTGAAAGTGCACATCTTAGTTCCGTGGAAAACTGATCCCAGTCCGTTGTTCGTGGATTTCTGACCTATTTAGGGCCAGCGGGTACAACGGATTCCAACACGAATTCTATCTGTGAGTGATCTGAGAGAGTCATCGAGAGAGCATCGCATCCCAGCAGAAGAGGAATACCCCGTACCCTGCAATATTCCACCAGTGTACGTACCTCCACTGGTGGGTTGGTATCGCTGTCATAAGGAAAATAAGCCGATCCCAGAACTAGCCTTCCTATTCCTTTGAGATCCGTGGCTATCAGCATCAGGTCTCTCGAACACAGGTCAAGCAGCGGGACAGCGTTAACTCCCTTCGCCAGTATGCAGGCCCTTGGTTTGGCCGCCTTGGGGTCCCTGTAATAAAAAATACCAGCCCCCCCTAATCCCCGTATGGTATCTCGAACTAACCATGGTTCTTGGATTAGTGAGATACCTGTGTGCCTCGCAGCGATGCCCCTCTGCAAAACTGCTGAGGCGCCTTTGCTGTGATGCAAGTTAATCTGGGTAATGGTTAGACCAGGAGAAGTCATTTAGTTCTGCTCCCGATCTTCCGGTGTCTCAACAGGCTCCTCCTGTTGTTGAGGGCTGCAAGAGCCCTCGTCTGGGACTCAGGAATCTGCACAACTAGGAGATGTCTAGTGCCTCCTACTGTGTCCTCTTCCTGAGGCCTATCGTGCCTGACGATTCGCCAGAACGCTGTCTTAAGTGAGGGGTTGAATTTCTCCAACGGACGGAGCACCTCAGACGGGTCTTCCAGTTTACCCGGGAACCACGCCGTAGCCCTCACCATCTTCTGGAGCAACTCAACCCCACCCACCTTAAGAGATGCGCCTTCCCGCGACTCTGTCTCGACCACTGCTTTGAGTAGCCAAGCTTTAGCCGCTTGGCCATTGATCTGGGGACACTCTTTCGAGCGCCCTCCAGGTAGCCTGTCTGAAGATCTCGTACTGCTCCGTAGTGAGCAACGAGTCCGGGTAGTTGGTGTCGGTCACCACCATCGTCAGAGGGTTAGTCCTCTGAGCGGCCGTCAGTTCAGCTCCCGAAGATTTTCTGTTCGTCGACTGCTGGGCCGCCTTGTGCCTTTTCAGAGTCTTAGCCATCCCCGGTGGGGTATCCTCTGAGCCCCTACCTCTCTTCTGGGCCTCAGTGCTGGCTGTCGGCCCTGTAGCTGCCGACGTTCCAGCTTCCGCAGCTACTCTGCTAGCCTGCTGCGCTTGCCTCCTCAGTCTCCTTTTCAGGGAACCGTTGATGCACCTCCTCTTTTTGGGGGACTGATTGGCCTCTCCCATTACCATAGCCTCGTTCAGGGGAACCGTCGGAGCCTCAGCTCCCGAGGGAGCTGGGGGCGCAGCCGTCACCTGAATTTGGCTTGCCGGAGAGACAGATGGGGACGAAAGGGTTATGTTAGACCCGTTAAGGCCACCCCCCCCCCCCTCCGCCACCTCCGTTCCTCCTCCTTTTCCATTTTGGGTATTTTGCGTGTTCATTTTGATCCCACGAGAAGCTAGGGAAATAAAGGTCCACCCCTGCAGAGCCCCGCATGCAGGGGTAAGACTAATTAGTCGGGGAGGTTGTCCGGTGTCCCCGAGAGACCGTTAGGACACCTTCGTAACCCCAAGATGCCAAAGATCCACGAGCACGATCACTCTACACCCATGGCTTAGGGGGGTGGTCACATTGAGTGAGACACTCAATGTTCAAATATCCGCTTGCAGACCACCATAACAAACGGAGGGCTGTTTCTTGGTCGCTATGCGGGCCGCACGTCATTCCTGTCCCGATTTCAAAACTGAAAATCGGTCCGGGAGGGACCTCGACCCATGGATCCAGAAGGCCCGTGTAAGCTAGGCTCTTTCACCCTTCTACCATACCGTAATCACGCATACCAGGAGAGCCCGTTTATAGGGATCCTTTTCCTCTCACCCAGGAGAGCCCGTTGATAGGGATCCTTTCATTCATATCCATACGCATGCAGGCCGAGATCCTTTTGACCACCATGTCCCACATGCTTAAGCCTCCCCACCAACTACAAGGTGTTACAGCCCCTAGGGGAGGAAATAATAATAAAAAATTATAAATTAAAAAAAAATTTTTTGCCCAATTTGGAAATGGTTTGAAAATGGCCAAAAAACATGTTTTTTTGGATTGAGTCCTATGCACACATTTTGAAAAAAGTTGAATATGTTGAACCTGAAAATTCTTCAGCTTGAATCAAAGAAGCATGCTATTGTTTTGTTTTTTCGAAAAATACCATTTTTAGTGATGTTTCAAGCGTTCAAAAATTGTCAATTTTACGTTTTTTGAGCGATTTTGACGACTTGCTCAGACTAAACAATTTTTTGTTTGAAAAGACCAAATAATAGCATGTGTCTTCGATTCGAGCTGAAGAAATTTCAGGTTCGAGATATACAACTTTTTTTTAATGTGTGCATGGGACGCAATAAAAAAAACATGTTTTTTGGCCATTTTCAAAAAATTCTAAATTGAGCAACAAGTTTTTTTTTTAATTTTTCATTATTATTCACTAGCAAAAACTGTACATAGAAAAAATTCGCCCTAATTTTCGAAGCAATAGGGAATTTTTTTAGAATTTTCAAATAAAAAAAGAGAACAGAAGATATTAAATGATTCCAACAAATTTTTTTTCAACTTTTTTCGAATGTCAACCCACACATTTTTTTTCGCTCAGCTCAAACGATTCGACTAATTTGATCATTATCACTTCGCCCTAGTGTACAACAATGCACAAGATCTCCAATATAAGGCCAGTTTCGGGGGTTGCCTCGCAGTGGCCTTGGCACTAAATTCGTCGTGAAATGAATGGTGCGGGATGGCCATGCATTGTTGACACTTCTTGTGCGCTGAGAAACTGTATGGGCCAACAGTTTTAGGAAGAACTAAATCAGAGGGCCCTATATTGGAGTTCTTGTGTAAAAAATTGGGAATAAAAAAGAAATTGTACAAGTCACAATTTTCTTAAAAAGTGCAAAAAAAGTTTTTTTTTTAAATTTATTTAATTGCACTTTTTTGCAGGTGTAAATGTCGAATTTGAAATTTCCTTTGTTTGAATTGAAGAAACATACCATTATTATAAATAATATGATGTTAATGTTTTTTTTCTACATGGTCTAAAATCAATATTTTTTGAATATTGATTATTAATTTTATAAGTTGTGAAAAAAATCTCTCTAGCTCCGCTGGAATTTGAACTCCAGGTCTTTCATATTTCCGGTCTGATGCTCTAACCAACTAAGCTACGGAGAGACGAGAAGATTTTCTTCACAACTCCTACAAGTTTAATGTCGACGTCATTCAATGTACTTGCAAGATTAATTTTTAATCATTCCAACATGAGAGTGATTTTATTAATTGATTTAAATGGTTTTTCACCAGCGAAATATAGTAAATAATATGATGTTTATATCAATTATGGGATGTATGTTTATCAAATAATAAAATCACTCTCATGTTGGGATGATAACAAATTAATCTTGTAAGTACATTGAATGACGTCGACATTAAACTTGTAGGAGTTGTGAAGAAAATCTTCTCGTCTCTCAGTAGCTTAGTTGGTTAGAGCATGAGACCGGAAATCCGAAAGACCTGGAGTTCGAATCCCTGCGGAGCTAGAGAGATTTTTCTCACAACTTATGAAATTAATAATTAATATTCAAAAAATATTGATTTTAGACCATGTAGACAAAAAACATTAACATTTTATTATTTACTATATTTCGCTGGTCAAAAACCATAACATCAATTAATAAAATATACCATTATTATGTTTTTACAATAAGAATTAGTTGATAATTCCGCGTTTCATCGATTCAAACTGAAGAAATTTCAAGTTCGGTTAGTACATCTGTTTCTTAGTGTGCAACTAAGAAAAAATATTAAAATAAGCATCTAATGTAATAAAAATGCAACATATTTTAGAACCCCGCACCAAATGTACAGTAAATGGCTTTTTGTAGAAAATTATAAATCTAATTTTTTTGTATTTTCGAACCTGCAGAGCAAAAATTAGAAAGAAAAATGGACAGTTTTTAGACAAACACTTGTTAAAGTTTCAATTTTTACATGTATTTTAATAGAAAAATGCTTATTTTAGTGAAATGTTTTTTTTTCTCAAAACCTCTTTGATAGCTTTGGCTAAAAGTTTTACATTTTGACGATCAGACTTACCGAAACAAAAGGTTCATACCCACGAACTAGCAAGTTTAACGATTTTTTGGATATAGAGCATGCTTAAGGGGTGTTTTCGTACCTTAAACATCCAAGTATGGAAATCATCATTTCTTAGTCACTGAAATCATTAGAGATTTTTATTAAACTGCTACCGTATGACATCACTTGCAAATAAGTAGAGGAAGCGTGCATAGCAAGAATATGCGTTTGAATTAATTTTAACGGGTGTTTTAACATCCCTGAAACATTTTTTTAATTAAATTTATTCAGAAAAATAGATCTTCTCTTTTCACTCCGCTGGGATTCGAACACAAGATCAGCTGATTTCCGCTCAGGTGCTCTAACCATTGAGCTACTAGAGAGATCGGAGGAAGAATCCTTTTTTCTGAAATACGCTTTATTATGCAAGACGTTATATACAAATCAACTTTTACTAGAAATCTGTATTATCATCGGAGATGGTAACGATCGATCCAAAGAGAAATCCTTTCACACACACTGTGAAAATGGAAATCTACAATATCGATCAAAGTTATATCCTCTAATACAGAAAATATTTATTTCTTCAGAAAAAAAGAAGAAAAAAAAAGTATGAGGACGTTAAATATTTTCTGTATTAGAGGATATAACTTTGATCGATATTGTAGATTTCCATTTTCACAGTGTGTGTGAAAGAATTTCTCTTTGGATCGATCTTTACCATCTCCGATGATAATACAGATTCCTAGTAAAAATCCCTTAAACATTGAAACCGGGATAATGGCATTCGACATTTCTTAATAACTAAAATCACACAAGGTTTTCTGATTAAGCTGTGAGGATTGAAAATCATATTAAAGTAAGTAGGGAAGGTGTAGAAGACAAGGATATGACTTCGCATTTTTGCAAAGCGTTCTTTAATCGTCCCTTATTTAGAGGAGCAGAGAAATTAACATTTCGTAAGGGATAAATCACCAAAGATTTTTTTAAATAATAGTCAGGCCTACAAAAACACTTTAAAATATACACAGGAAGCGTCTTTTAGCAGGATTTGCATTAGAAATTATTATCAGTGTAGTTTAAACATCCCTTAATTATCGAAACAAGGAAATTGATATTTTATACGGAATAAAGCACCAGAGATTTTTTCATTAATACATTGATCAACAAAATCACTTTAAAACATACACAGGAAGCGTTTCTTTGCAAGATCGGCGTTTTAATTTATTGTGAGGATAGTTTAAACATCCCTTAATTATAGAAACAATTAAATCGATATTGTATACGGGTTAAAGCACCAGGGATGTTCAAGGGATAATAAAACAACCCTTACAGTAAATTCAGAGATATATCCTAGTAAGTAAACGTATATTGTACTTATTTTCAAGTCATTTCCTACCCTGATATTTTAATCAGAACATCTCTTGTGTTTTTGTTCATTAAGGAATGCCATTTTCCTGGTTTCAATGTTTAAGGGATGTTAAAACATCCGTTAAAATTAATTCAAAGGCATGTTCTTGCTATGCACGCTACCTCTACTTATTAGAAAATGATTTAATACCGTAGCAGTTGAATAAAAAATCTAGTGATTTTAGTTACTAAGAAATGATGATTTCCATACTTGGATGTTTAAGGTACGAAAACACCCCTTAAGCATGCTATATACCCAAAAACTCGTTAACCTTTCTAGTTCGTGGGTACGAACCTTTTCTTTCGGTAAGTCTGATCATCAAAATGTGAAACTTTTGGCGAAATCTATCAAAGAGGTTTTGAGAAAAAAAACCATTTCACTGAAATAAGCATTTTTCTATTAAAATACATGTAAAAATTTAAACTTTAACAAGTGCTTGTCTAAAAACTGTCCAGTTTTCTTACTTTTTTCTTTCGAATTGTTGCTCTGCAGGTTTGAAAATACAGAAAAAAATAGATATCGAATTTTTTACAAAAAGCCATTTACTGTACATTTGGTGCGGGGTCCTTTTCAAAAAATTGTAATTTATACAACAAAATTTGTTTTATTTCTAATTTTGTATAGTTGCTCACAACTGAAAAATTTGAATTTAAATCTTGGCTCATAAACTTTTTGAATTTTTAAATTCAAAAACAGAAAACATTAATTTAAAATTACCCGGTAAAGCTCTCAATCACCCATACATCAGTGCAATTTAAAATTGTACAATTAAAAATACTTTGTATTTCGACTTGTTAATGTAAAATTCAACAATTTCAAAATAATAGCACTTGAAATTAAATAAATTCAAATAGAATTTTTCTAGACTCTTAAAATATATACAAAATACTGAAGAAGTTAAAAATTCAATAATTTTATATTGAATAATTCAGATTTGTTTTGGTTTTCAATTTAAATCGACCAATAAGTTCCAAATATAACATTAACAATTTAGTAATTGAAATTTTACATATGTAACTATTTAAATCTGAATAACCAATATTTTATAGTGGGAGCTTTAACAATAAAAATTCTAAATAAAAACTTGACAATTTTTCACTTAAATTATTCAAAATTGTACAATTTGAAATTAATGAAAGCGCATTCAACCTGGAGTTCAACAACAACAGCACCTCTAACTTGAAGCTGTTGGTTAGCGATTTGATTGAGATTTCAGTTGCATATTTCAAGTTTAATACACTTTAAAATTGAATGCTTCACTGTCTAAACAATTATTTATTTACTGAATAATTTTTATGATTTTTAAAGCCATATTTAATATTACATTATATAATATTGAATATTTTAAATTTGATATGTACTGTACAATTCGTATCACATTAAATGCACATAATTATTGAATTTTGTGTCTGATATTGAAAGGTTTAACATTTTGTTAATTAATCTCGAAATTTCCGAACGCTACTGTTCTGAAATTTTACAATGTTTGAAAATAAAGTTGCCTTAATTTGAGTGTTTAAATGGCCTTAAAATTCGGAATTATTCAATTTTGAATATTTTAATTTGAAGTTTTGTTTTTAATTCTGCAAATTAAAAAATTTGAATGACCGAGAAAAATTTCGAAGATTTTAGTGGCCACCCGCACTGTTTAAAATCTGAAAAATATTTTTATTTTGAAAGAAATGAAAAATCGAACTGAAGAAGAGGTATTTATTAAAATAAACATCCAACATCAATATTACAGTCAACGTTTCGAAGAGAAATTCAACTAACAGGTCATTTCAGAATAGATCCTATAGGCTTCGTTGCGGCATAATTTAAAAACAAATTTGATATTAATGTTCCTTGATGTTTAATCGAATTTCACTGTTCATACGAAATACTGCTTCAAAATGTCAAATTTGGAGGTATCAAATTTGAGATTTCTCGAATATTATTATTTTAAAATATTGAAATTCAATTTTGCACGAAATATATGTTCCTAAAAACATCAAGGAACATTATAATATCAATTTTTTTTAAATAGACGATCCATTCTGGAATGAACCTAACTCGATTCTCTTAGAGATTAAAAATTACACATTTAAAGTATGTGCATGCTATTCACAGTTTTACAAAGTTTGGCGATTGCACATACAAGTGGCTACTTGAGTTTCTTGGGATTTAAACTAGCGTCCTAATTAATATACCTATACATTTTGTATCATCTAGTCACGCATATTATTTATTAAAATATAGGATATTCTGCTATCACATTTCTGAGAGTAACGATCGCCTATAATAATTAACACAGAGCCGGTACTTTTTGCATTTTCAAATTTAAATTACAGACAAAAACAAGACTCAAGCAATTAAAAAAATCTTTAAATTAAATTAGAACTTTTAAGCTACAAAAGATATATAATTATGTCAAAGCCTTGTATGTCATTATTTGAAAACCGTGAAAAAATTCTTAACTCATCGCTAAAAAACATTTAAAAACTGATTTTGAAAGCTCCCAAATACTAAAAATTATAATACGCTTGGTAAAAATTAAAATCGATTTCTGTTTTACTTGAAATACGACTACAAATTTCAGGCTCTGCATTTCACAATTTACAATAATGTTTATGACATCGACATTTTAAAGCTTTATCACACTTTCCTGTAACTTGTGAGAAAATACATTTGTGATATGTCTTCAACCCTTCATGTAGAGTCTGAGTTAAAAAAAGCATATTTGAAAAGACATTTTTCAACTCAGAGTCAAATTATAATTGATGTTCGTTTTTCTTCGACGTGCTCTTATATAAATATGTAGAATATTAATATAAGACCACGTGGAGACAAAAGAAATTACCATCAATTATCAGTATTACTTATAGAAATCTGGTCAACAATAGAACACCAAAAATACAGTTAGAGTCAAACTTATATAATAGTAAAGTCTTTAACAGAATTCTATAATTGTGCTGTTTACTTTTTACTTCCTAAAACCTCACTGTTTAAAGCTTAACCAACATTTTTCTTTACCGAGAATTATTCTCAAAAAATATTTCAAGTTCAATTTGTACCTTAATTATTTTTACAGTTATCTTATTTCCTTAAAATAGACATTCTCATTCTTACATCTTTCTTACGAGGAATAATTTCTATTTGAGAGAAATATGTGTGAAAAATGCACGAAAATCATGATTCAGTGCACAAATTTATCACTCCATTACACTCCTTGGAGTGTTTTTTAAAATTAATTTGAAGGGCTTTTAATTTCAAAGTGGCTTTAATTTGCAAGTGACAAAAAATTGAAAGAACTCCAAGTACAGAAAGAACTAGAATAAATTAAAGGCCCCTTTTTACTAACGAGCGCATCCCTTGATTTGTAGAACTAAGAATTAGTAGAATCCATTAAATTCCACAGTAAAATGCTAAAATATCTCGGTTTAAGGATCAACACGTAAAATCTAAAATTCTAAAAATATTTCTACATATCTACTTTTGCACCGAGGGTCATGATTATCAATAAAACCCGATTGCAACGAATTTCGATTCGTGCATAATTCGATTGAAAAAAGCTTGAGTCGGTGGCAGTGCTTCTATCGAGAAAATCGAGCGGCACGTTTTTCGGAAAAAATCAATAGTTTCCCAAGATAAACGATTCAGATGAATACGTTTGTAATCGCTTCATCGCTTTACTTCAATTGGTTTATTATTGTCCTTTGACTCCACAGCACTCAACGCTATTCCTAATTGAGCGGCGTAGTAGGTCAACATAATTGAGATCTGTAAAGTTGGAAAAATTAATTATTTTTATGTTATTGGATACCCAATTCGGCGAAGTGAAAATACTGTGAGTAGTCGAATTATTTGAGACTAGCAAGAACAAATTGTGGTTTGACATCCAAAAGAAGTACAAAAACATGTTGAAATTGGTTCACGCGTTCTATTCAGCAATTCTATTAAGAAATTAAAAAAAAATGGTTTTTGTTTTTTTTGTCATGAAAATAAATGTCGTCCTTTTTGTTTTCTCATTGGAAAATGGAAATAGTTACTAGGTTTACCGAAATTCGGAGAGCGTAGCAAAAAAAAATTCTGGTGAGCTTAGAAATGTGCCTTCTTGGATGGTTTCAGGGACTCATATCTGGGTAATATTCACGAAACTGTACATCTTTGCGGCTGCGGCTTTTACACATAGAAAAAAAGTCAAACCAGGTCTTAGACTTGTAATATTTTATCGTACAATAACTTTACTCAATTTTTTACCACGAAATAAGTGTACCTTTTAATAAATATTTACACTATATTGCGTAAAAAATATCCAAAATGTCAGCTCCGTAATTGTCCCAAATTAAAATATTTTGTGCAAATCCATAAAATTTATTTCACTAAGTTAATGTTACCTTGCAGTGTCTATATTATTTGAATAATCCAAGTATATAGTTGATGTTTAAGTGCGCCACAATGTTACAGAAATGAATTTTAAAGTTTCTAAATGAAGCGATGCACTTTGCCACATCATATTTCAAATAATTTTGTTTATCATACTTTCTCGCGATTTTGAAATCTCGCGGTTCATTTAAACGCCATCTACTGACATTATTTCGAAGACTGACTCTCAAACTATCTAACCGACGCTCGATGGAATTTTTCCCATTCGAAATCATTCGACAGCTGTGATGGTTTGTTTACAAAACAGTCCGTACAAAAAAGCCGGTCAGCTCCAAAATGCAATAAATCGCTTAAAGTAAATGAAGTCTATCAGTGATTTTGAGTTTATTTACAGTTATAGTCCAGACACAAACTGCCAGTGTGCGGAAAAAAGTAGAAGTTAGAAAATTCAAGAGAAAAATTTAAGTTTAGTTGTAAATGTCAGCTCCGTAATGGTCAGCTCCATAATGAAAATGTTACGGTTTCTAATAAAATTTATTATTCGACATCTTTTATTGATATGGAAACTATTTAACAGAGTATTTGGTCGAGTTTTTCTTTGAGAATGGTGGCTGTGAACAAAATTAATCCTAGGAACGTTGAAGCACAGCGATGTTTAACTAATGAATTTATAATTTTTCAAGTTAAATAAAGGCCTTTGAATAAATCACCATATTGCTCATTAAGGGTGTTGGTTAGATCCGACTTGGAATTTTTTTTTCTAGGCACGGCACTGACTCCATATATATTTTTTCCCAAGCATCTGAGAACGAAAGAAAGAAAACTTGTCAAATATCCGGGGTTTTGCGAGATCCTGGGATCAACAAAATTGATAGGAATGAAGTCTTTTGCTGAGGCCATCATTATTTCCACGGAAATTATAAATTTTGCGAAAGGAAGAAATCTGCGGATAGCAGAAGACAGCATTTGAACGGCGAGAACCGTTCGCAAATTTATTTTTTTCCTCACAATTCTGACATCACAGAAGCATTTTCAGAGGTCATGCAATATTCGAAGACCCAAAACTTGATGATGGCGAACCTAAATTTTTCGAAATACGTCGCGAAATGGAGAAAAATGTAGAATAAAATTGAGATGTCCTGTGTATGTGAAGACCATAAGACATTAGACTGTAGTAGTAAGCAGCAAAGCAAACGCTGTATATAGACCATCTGTCAAATTCGCGCTGCAATGCTCTGAAGTCCGTACCGCACATTGCCACTCGCGAAATCGTGGCGCACTTCAGATCATTGCAGCTCGAATTTGACAGATGGTCTATATGCCGCGTTTGCTTTGCTGCTTACTACTACAGTCTAATGTCCTATGGTCTTCACATACACAGGGCATCTCAATTTTATTCTACATTTTTCTCCATTTCGCGACGTATTTCGAAAAATTTAGGTTCGCCATCATCAAGTTTTGGGTCTCGAATATTGCATGACCTCTGAAAATGCTTCTGTGATGTCAGAATTGTGAGTAAAAAAATAAATTTGCGAACGGTTCTCGCCGTTCAAATGCTGTCTTCTGCTATCCGCAGATTTCTTCCTTTCGCAAAATTTATAATTTCCGTGGAAATAATGATTGCCTCAGCAAAAGGCTTCATTCCTATCAATTTTGTTGATCCCAGGATCTCACAAAACCCCGGATATTTGACAAGTTTTCTTTCTTTCGTTCTCAAATGCTTGGGAAAAAATATATATGGAGCCAGTGCCGTGCCTAGAAAAAAAAAATTCCAAGTCGGATCTAACCAACACCCTTAACTCTAATTAAGAGAGTATTATAATCTTTAGAAAAACGTTGTTTTTTGTGTTTGAGTGGCCAAATAAATGACTAGAGTTGTCATTAAATGTTAAAATACGTGTAGTTTAATCATTAAAATGTTGAAGTTCTGTTTGTATAGTTTATTTTAAATAAATTATATTTTTGTATTTATTAAATAGACTGAAAATTTCTTTAACTGTCACTTATACAGACCTATAACTTTTGTATTTAATTATAAAGCAGCAAATATTGGAGAAATTAAGTTTACTCATCCGCATTTTATGTAAAAAAATGTACTTGAAGTTGTAATTATTCATCAACCTCTGATAATTTTATTTTCATGCTCAGTATTTTTAATATTATATACTTTACTTTTCATGTGCTTAATATGTTGTTTTGACCTTCATATTATTAAAATATACTGAAGAAATGTAAAGTATATGAAGAGAAAATAGAATCAAAAGTATTTTTTAAATCAAAAAGTCTATTTATAAAGAAAACACACTCATTCATACAAATGGTCAGCTCCATAATACAGTGGTCAGCTCCGTAAATTGAAGTTTTTGAAAAAGTGTCTATAATACATTTTTTTACAAGGTTGTACTGAAAATAATGCCTCATTTTCGTAAATAATGTATTTTTAAAGTGAAAAAAATATAAACTGCGCAAAAAAAATGCAATTAAAAATTTTATGATTTTAGTTGCAAAAGTGTACAGTTTCGTGAATATTACCCATCTCGGATTACATTGACAAGGTATTTAGTAGTTTAAATAATAACAGTGATAAATTGTCTTGCATTCTGTTTGATTGACTTTAACCTGACCAGACGTGATTCCTTCGCTGCCCCACGCCAGTCCGTCATTAATTCAGTAAAATTTTGGTCCTTCGAGCCGGATTGTGGGTTAGCGAGGAAGCATGAGCTCTCAGGCATGACAAACTTACTCACTGACTGTGCGATTGTTCTCAACATTGCAAACGTCTCGAGACAGGCTCTCAAGTATGACAACCACAATGCTGATGGATTGGTTGCAACATTGCGAACACCTCGAGACGGGCTCTCAGGCATGACAAACTTACTTATTGACTGTGTGATTGTTTGCAACATTGCAAACGCCTTGAGACAGGCTCTCAGGCATGACGACCTCAGTGCTGGTGGATTGTTTGCAACATTGCGAACGCCTCGAGACAGGCTCTCAGGCATGACAAAATTACTTATTGACTGTGTGATTGTTTGCAACATTGCAAACGCCTTGAGACAGGCTCTCAGGCATGACATACATATTGATTAAATCTTCATTAGAGTTTTACAAGCCAACTTCGAATTTTTTTCCCCGGGTCTCCGCATTGCATGGGAAGTTTAATACTCTCTTTCTTGCCTTCTCAATTTCTGTTGTTCTACGTTCGTAAAATGAAATCCCTGACTGGGATTCCATTTTGTCATTAAGATTGGTTGCAGGTCTACAAACGTTATACAGTTTATGAAGATTCATGGACACATCTCATCATGAGAGTGTTGGACCTTTTGAAAAGCAAATTGTTATTAGTAACTTCGATCAGACATATGAAGAACCATCTTCTCACATTTCTGAAATTCAAGTGTTCCTGCAACAGCGAATTCGAGCACTTAAGGCTACCGAAACATTGTATACGCCAATGAGTGATTCCAGGGGCAGGTCCACCGCCTCTGGCGGGAACGCCTAGCCGGGCCCGAGAATGAAGTTGCGGTTCTTAACTACATCTGTCAATCCATCTTGTGCTGCTTGCAACCCAAACCACTAAATCGGTCATTGTCAAGAGTAGCATAACATTGGTCTATGCTATAACCAGCATCACATCACACTTCATCAAGACATGGCTCTTAAAAGGCCTTCGACTGAGAACTCGGACCCTTCAACCACTAAGAAAGTTCTTTTGTATTTGTGGTCTGATTATTCGGCCTCTTTCTGACGAGTTCTGCTTAATACAGCACAAGTCGCTGTGAAGACCTCGGATTGACGCCAACTTCGAACAAGCCCTTCTCGACCCTGGCTCTGAGAGCAGTTCTTCATCCCGCCAATTAGTTCGCCACCTTGGTTTACCACAACAGGCGATCAATATTTCCATCAGCACAGTTGAAAATAAACCAATCGAGGTTGCTCCAAGACGCGTGACTATTCCTTTCGAATCTCGGCAATCATTGTTACTTATCCAAGTGAATAGTCTCGTCCTTCACGACCTTGATGTGATCACTCCATCGAAGAAAATTTTCGATATAATTGGCATCATATCCAGGGGCTTCGCTAAGCGGATCCAAAGTTCATTGTATCCAAACTCATCGATGTGCTCGTAGGCGCTAATGTTTTCGGCTCACTTCTTCTAGATACAATTCGTCAAGGATCACGAAAGATTCCCGTCGCCTTTCGATCCGTTTCCGGGTGTGTTGTGATTGGTTCAGTCGCATTCTCTACACCTTCAGATGAATCGGACCATTCCAGAACCGTGATGACCTTGAGTGTTCGCCAAAGGGACAGCCTTGCTAGCATCCTGAAACGATTCTGGGAACAAGAGGAAGTAAATATTCCCCCGTTGATTTCTCTCGAGGATCATGAATGTGAGCGGACGAACATCGACGCGACAACACGGGTGCATACATCTTACGTCTCTCTCTTTGACCGATTCCGTATGTGAATGATTTCAGAAGGACACCTTGCTGAACGAGGAATATACGCGTTTTATGTCTGGTTATGCAAGGTTGAGGCACGAGCGTGTTATTCCTCCTGCAGAAACAAGTACGAGTTTCAGGCCCACCTCCTGCATCCCACATCATGCCGTTTGGCGAAATGCAGATGGTCATCCCTTACTTCGCATTGTCTTCAATGCATCGCAAGAGTTCTTCAAGTCTGTCCTTGAATAATTTATTGTACACAGGTCCGAAACTGCAAAATGACTTTGCTACCGTTTTGATGCGATGGGGATTCCCTCGAAACATTTGATATATCGCCAGATCAGAGTTGACGAAAGAGACGTCGAGCTTCAACGTATCGTTTGGAGGAAATCAGGAGTGAACGAAGATAGTCATCATCAACTTCGTACTCTAACCTACGGAATGATTCAGCTGTTGAAAGCTGGAGAGATGCATCTGAAGAAGTAGGCTTCTATCTACTCTCCTCTTTTAAATAGAATTCCTGAGTGGGATAGACTGCGCACAAATTGGCTACAGTTCGAGACCGATGGCCCAGCTAATGCTACTAGCTGCTATTTCTGGACTCTTTAATCCAGTTGGCTGGCTGAGTCCAATCACTATCTTCCCTAAGATCCTGATGCAGGCTCTGGAAAGCTCAAGTTGGTTGAGATACTCCACTTTCTAATCATTTACTCCAAAGATGGCAAACATTTCAGATAAATGGACTGTTCCGAAATGTAATCTTCAAATTCGAGACGTCGTGTTGATTTCAACCCTTCTCTACTTCAACGTGAGACATGGCCTTTAGGACGGATAACCAATGTTAGTCCCGGACAGGATGGACTTGCGTGATCTGCCCCTCTTAAAACTTATTTTGGGACCTTCCGTCGCCTCATTATCAAATAGTGTTGGTTACCAGTCGTGCGCTGATTCCATGCGGTCAATCTTGTTCCATGGGGGGCGGAACTGAATTTTTTTGACTTACATACATGGAAATTTATTGTGTGCTTCATGGCGGGCGGCACTAAACTCTTGACCTTCATACGTGGAATTTGTTTCGTTCAGCGAACGAGGCGGGCGGGATGTTAATAATTTATTTGATGTTGTTATTCTTGGATGAGTGACCTTCAGGTTTCATTGGTAATTAAATAGTTTCCGCCCAATGCTCATTCTCCTTGAAGGTTTCTCTCTGCTTTTGAGTTTCATGCGCTCTCCTTTTCTTGGAATGGTGGATCAAGTAGTAGAGTGACGCTTCTTTTATTGAGCAGGCTCGGACCTTTTTCCTGGCAGTTTTAGCATCAACCAGGGTGCAGGCAAGTGTAGCCATTGTTTTGTTTGAACAAGTTAGACTCAAGTGTCCTTTTCTAGATTTCCCGGCTCGATCATCTTCTGATGTTGTGGGAAGTGACGAGTGGGATGACGTTTTACTTCCGGTCGCGTCGGGATCGCTCGTTCGGTGAACGATCGTGGTCGTAGCTTCCGGAGGCTACATCTTTGCTAATTTTCCAAAACAACCAAAACGTTTTTTTTGTATACAAAGGGAGTGCCTTGTTGGATGGGTTCGAGGACTCATATCTCGGATTACATTGAAAAGGTATTTAGTCGTTAATAATAATAACAGTGATAAATTGTCTTGCATTCTGTTTGATTGACTTTAACCCGACCAGAAGTGATTCCTTCACTGCCCCACGCCAGTCCGTCATTAATTCAGTAACACAAATCAAAGGGTTCTTTTGTACATTTTCCAGAAATTTTAACTTGTACAAAACTGTTTTTTAATTTCGAATTTTTTATTCTTATTCACAAAGTATTAAAAACTGTACCATCTCAAATGATTTTAATATTTCAGCATTTCCACCGCACTCTGGTACTGAAGATAAACTATAATTAAAATTGGAATTAGACTGATCGGTCTTATTTAAAAAAAACGATTTTTTATTTACCTGTGCATATGGAATTGGGCTGTGAAAATAGTTGAAACCTAGCAGGCTGTCCGATATCAGGAAAAAAATACTTCCTACACAGCTGCAAAGTTTATTCCATGTCCACAACTCCTTAAAAAAATTAATATATTTTTACATACTGTCTTATTAAAAAGTGTTTAAAATTTACATTTTCACTGGCTAATGATTGTACAAGAATTTGTGACGGGACCGATTTTCATATTTATTTATGCATTCAGAAATAAATATAATTTACAAATTATGTATTTTTAAAATTGTTCTTTGACGTTTAATCTGCAATACTGTAATTTTTTTGTCTTATAGTGTTTTTTAATTTTTCAGATTAATTGGTCAACGAGTTTTGCATCGTAGATTTTTTTATGAAATTGTAATGATCAATCTGCAGATCATATTTCATTCATCCTGTTACTACTGTTTTTTAATATTATATTTTTTTTTCCTTTATCGATTTATTTTATTTGTATCAAAAGGGATTTATAAACAATTTTCTGAATCATCAGCTTTACAGTTCAAAACTGCCAATCAAAAACTTCTTTGATTTAATACAATTTTTACAGTTTTATTTTTGAATTAATGGAGAAATAAATTGAAAATCATCAAGCTTATTCCAAAAATCCTAAAGCGAATTAAAATGCGATTTTAAAACATAAATTTTGATGTAAGTTTTAAGAAGCCCTTAAATTCAGAGGCCAGATTATAAAGCGCTCTAAATTTGATTTTGCGATGTAATTAATTGAAATTAGATATTTAATTTTTAACACTAAAAGTTAAAGTCTTCTTACCTCAAAAAATTGAACTCTGGATATCGCTCGCCACGCCATCGTGGCCAAAAGTACTATATAAAGTGGAACTCCTATTGATAGAAAGCCATTCAGTCCAGGCATTAGGATATAAATTACTGAAAAATAACATAAACTTGTATACAAGTCAACAATTTAGAATATATTCACTTTTTATATTTTTTTACCATTTTTTCTTTATTAGGATGTCAGAGATTCAGTATTAATTATTTTCAGTTTTTTCTTCAGTAAGACGAAGTTCATAGTCAATAATTGTATTGCAGAATGTCTTGCTCCTATTCCTCTATTCTTCCTATTTTTAAAAGAATTACTCTTTTCACCATTCAATTATAAAAACTGGTCTTTTTCAAATTTATCAATTTTATTATTTATTTAAAATTACATTATTTAAAACGACGATAATTTCCCATTAGTACGAATGCGTTGTAAGTTATTCAATTTCATAGTGGTAGCCTTCAAAATTGAATATATTCAACTTCAAAAGCTTTAAAATTAACTATTTTTAAATTGAAAGCACAAAAATTACAGAACTTTTATTTTTAAACTTGACGCATAGTGTTCTAAGAAACCTTTTTTTCATTTTTTAACCACTGATATAAAAAAATATATAACATAGACATTTTTATTTTTCATCGCAATTCTACATGTCAAAAGCTACAATTTGAGCCGTCCCAGATTCAAATCAGAATAGAAGAAAAGCTTTCATCATAGTGGTGTAAAACCCAAATTCTTCACTTTTTTATTGTTTAACCACTGATAACAAAAAAGCATAACAGACGAACGAACCAATACATTTTTTGTTGAATACTCTAGGGCTGATTAATATTCATGCAAAAATTCCAGAGACATTCCAGTCGATTTGGAAAGCATTCAATTTTAAATTGTTTAATTTAAAATACTTCCAATTTGAAGTTATTCAATTTTGATTAATTTTTTGCGTAAAAAGTGGATGAATGAAAAATTCTAGGCACTTTTAGTCCGAAAGTACGATTTTGAATGGTTTAAATGAAAAACAAACCATTTTTAACCACCAAAGCACACTTTGAACTGAAAATTGTTTAATTTCAATCAATTCTAAATTATGTAAATTTGAAATTGTCCTTTTTAAAAATTCAAAAACTTTAAAATTATTCAATTTTAAACGTTATAAATTTAAAGTAGAGAAGTAATTATGACCTTCCACTAAAAACACAATAATGTTGATTTAATTTAAATCAAATCAAATCAACTTTTTAAACACAAAATTTCCTTATTTTCCATTTAATTGAACTAACGTCGAGCAAATTATGTGAATTTGATAAATATGTAAATTAATTATAAAATTTGTCGTCATTTACCTAGTGCGCTTCCTGCGTACAAAATGGCTCCCACTGATGGATTTAGTGGTGAGAATCCGAAAGCAATTATGTACATAATTTGAGCAACGGAGAACATTGCCATTCCCGCTGTAAAGAGATTTGGCCATACGAGAAGTGCATCGCCGATACAACTAAACACAAGACCCGTTAGGATTCTTCTTGAAAATGTGTATCTGTGAAATCAAAAATCCTGTCAGTAGCTTTCTTATTTATTTTGGTCTTTAATATATTAAAAATCAATTTTAAGCTCAAATCAATGAAAAATCACTAGAGTATCAGAATCGGATTATTGAAGAAATTAAAATCAAACTAAATCCAAAATATAGTTTTTCTTTACCGTCCAAAAGTATACTCTAATAAACAAATTCTTAAAATTACATTTTGTTCTTTAATTTAAAGTATTTTGTTATTCATGCTAAACTGTAAATATAATCAAGATTTTTCATGAGATGTAACTTACTCTTTGGAGAGACTAATCCCGTGTAGTAGGACGAAAAAAATTAGACTAATTATTGGCAAGCACTTGATGCACGCCGTCAGCAAAGAAGACTGCTCGGCCAGTAGCACAAAATACACCGAGACGCTTTTAAAAAAAGGTACTAATTTTGGCCCGACGCTCTTCAACTGCAAGAAAAAGCAACATTAATCTTTATAGAAATTAGATTACTTAACTGCTAACTTTTATTTTTTTTCAAAGGGAGCTAGAACAAAAATTTAGATTAAAATAAATCTGAATAATTGTTTTAACACATATTTTCTAAAGACTGGCACGCCTGTTTCTTAAATCCATTTCTGAAGTAAATAAATTATTACTTTATAATTCAGACTTTAGAGTTTAGCACGACACGGGTCGCGCGACTCATGTATGACATGCGCTTACAAGTTATTGCAAATATTGCCAAATATTTCAATTGTTAATACTTTAGTATTATAGATATACATACAGGGTGGCGAAAAAGTATGGAAACCCCTAGAAATCTCTGTGTTTTGTTTAAAAAAAACCAAGGTCACACCCTGGGTAACTTTCAACGAGAAATCCAGCGGTGACCTTGGATTTGGCCTTGAACATCATTTTCAAGGTCATTTAAAGGTCACATTTGTTAGGTTGATTAGGCTCAGATTTTGAATATTGATGTTGAAGTAAAATTTAAAGGTCATTTGAAATGAAGCTCATATCACCATAATCCTTCAAATCCAAGGTAACCGCTGGATTCCTCGTTGAAAGTTATCCAGCTTATGACCTTGGTTGATTTTTTTCATTAATTCTGCGAGATTCCCACGAGGCCCTATGACAGCGTACTTCCACCTTTATTTCACCTGTAGAGGTCACCCTAACCTGTAGAGTTAACCCTAGACCGAAACACATACCTGAACGTAACATTTCCCGCTCTTTTCGATTCTGGCACAAAAAATAGAGGTTCCCATTTAAGAAACAAGGCACACTTCAAAATGACCTTTAAAATGAGGTTCAAGGTTAAAGACAAGGTCACCGTTGGATTCCTCGTTGAAAGTTACCTAGGGTGTGACCTCGGTTTTTTTTAACAAACCACAGAGATTTC
>CAKNYM010041598.1:52420-91210 GCA_932195095.1 Andricus curvator
TTTGAGGCCCGCAACTGTAACCGATTTTCCGCCGCCCCCTCCCCCCCCCCCCCCCCCTACGAGGAGATCACCGACTTTCAGTGACCCTAGATACAATACTGATTTTAATCTTCCTTTTATAATTTTTAGTGTAATAATTTTTAAGGTTTTTAAACCTTTAAATTTGATACCTATAAGTGTACAATGCGTAATTGCATTGTATTGATGTTATGCAAGTTTAAGCTCTTCGAATTTAAGATTATTCAAGTTGGATCATTTTGAGCTTTAAATTGTACAATTTGAACACTTTACATTTAAAAAATGGCAGTCCTTAATACTTAATACTAAAAGTAATTCAGTTTGAAGGTATCAATATAATTGTTTTGAACAGAAATGTGAAAAAACTTACATTTCTACACAAAATTGTTAGAATAGATTTTAATAATTTTTAAATTGCAGAACTTTGAATTTTTTGAAATTACTCGATTTTGAAGGTTGTACAATAACCTGGATTTTTTCTGAAATTTTATTGATGTTATTGACATGTCAACTTTTTTCCGGCGTAAAACTTATATGAACGGACAAGATTTATTTTTAAAAATTTGCATCTAAACTTCAGACAACAAGTTTAGGGATGTCCTCTTGACAATTTATTCGTTTTTTTTCTACGTCAAAAATAAAATTTCATACGTAACAATACAAATTGTCGAAATAAAATATTTAATTCCGACTTTTGTGGCAAATTTTTTTCTGCATTTTTAAATCCATTTTCTCTTGAATGATTTCACACGACTTTCAAAAGTAAGAAGGTGATTTGCGCAAAATTAATTTTTTTAAACATTGATTTAGGGTTCATTATGGAGGTAGTTTTGTGCCCCATCAGTTGTAACTTTTTTCTATTTGACCAATTTTTATCAAAATTGATATACGGTGACTTTTGGATTTGTTAATGTCATATTCAATTTTAAAAATAACAAATTAAAATGGTGAACAGTAAGCAAAAATCTTAGGCGGAAATACCAAAAAAACAACAAAAAATTCCAATATGGGTTCTAAAATATACGAAAGCTATAAGAATAATCTCTTACTAGATTAAAATAAAATATTTATCGATATTATGGTTGATTAATACTATAAATATATTGTCTAATGTTATAAACAACGCGACGGAATTAAATAATTTTCTTGTAACATCTTTCAATATACAAACACTTTTAATTATGTATTATGATAATAGTATTTAAAATTATTTTGTTGTTCTCTAGAAAACGAGGCTTCGGAGATGAAACGGAATGTTTATTCGCGACAAAATAATTTTAATTATGCATTATAAAAAAAACATTTCCACATATATAAACTGATATGGACGAAAAATAAATATAGAGGTCTAAACTTTGATTTCATGCATAATAAAGCTTCATTTATATTCTTTTAAGCATGTTAAAACAAGATAATGCAATACAATTATATTTTTAGGAAAACCTGAAGACAAAGTCCTAACGGTCATTACTTACGCTTACAATTACTACAATGCAAATTTTCAACAATTGCAAACGAATAATGTAAAAAAACGGGACGTCGAAGAGGTGTCTTTGAGTAGAATGGACTCATATGCAAATATTAAAAGTTACTTGTACAATCTGGAACAATGTCAGATAAATGTTAAAAATAAATCGTAATATTGAACAGTGAAGCTGATTACAAAAAACGGCATAATGGTGCTTTGAAGTACCGTATTCTATATTTGAAATACCATTATATAGACTAGCTATTTAATTATGAAGAGAGTTATAACTTATGATCTAGGACACATGAGTAGAGGAAGCCAGAGTAGTTAGTTGCAATCAATAATCTACATGAGGTATTGGATAAGTACCGTTCGTCTGCAACTAATAGTCCAATTTTGCATTAGATAACACTGAAATCATGCAATCCTTTTCGTTAGTACCACTGTCAGAATTCTAATTCGGCGTTGCATGCTTTCGGAGTTACATAAAGTACGGAAAGACAAATTATAATTTCGTAAATTAGAATTTTCTCAATTCTCCACTCTAGTATTTTTTAAATATTCTTACTTTTGCAACTTGAAATTCTATTTATTTTTCAATCCTTTTAATTTAATTTATTTAAAACACAGATACATACTTTGTAAAAATTGTGACTATAGACAAAAATAACTAGTCCTTGAATAGACTCAACCTTGACCAAAGATGGTTCATTGATAGGGATAAAGAGACGAGCTAGGCAGATTTCCTGATCTTTCCCTTGTTAACGTTTTAATGAATCAAGTCTCTTCAATTGCAATTGCAAGTCATTACAATCATTAGCATTGTCTGCCACATTCCACCTAATCTTATTCCTACTTCGGTTCTAATTTAAATACTTATATATTATTTATTTTTATATATATGTAGTTTTTTAATTTTTCTGCGATTAATTTTATTGATTAATTCCTTTTTTTATTTTTTGACTATAAAGAAAAAATATTGAAAATCATGGGAAAATTCCTATTTCTTCAGAAACTTAAAATAACCAAATTGTGTAGCCTTCCCCATCACTTGTTTCGAATTCTTTTAATCTCTCACCTCTTGACCTTCTGCAAAATATGAGGAGCAAAAGATTACTAGTTTTTTTTTTTTTTTTTTTGTTTGTAATTAAGATCGAACAGAAATCTATTTTATCATAAATAATTTTATGAAAAATGAGCATGAAAAAGATTCAGATTTAAAAAACAGACTTCTAAACTACCTCACTTTTCGGCTCATTAGAGACAAAAATAACTAAAAGAAAAAAGAGGGAGAAAAAGAGAAAAAGTCAACCAAAACCAACCTCTCACGTTTTCCTTTATCCGTCTTTTTTATACTACCAGGAAACCAACATGTTTCGGGCCCAATTTAGACCCACTCATCAGGGATTATTCATAGGAAACTACAAGGTATGATTAATATATTCTTATGATCCAAATTTGCATTCATTAGTGAAAAATTGACCAAGATGTTAACACTATTATTTAAAATAAGATTGAAAAAGTATTAAAAATTCGATCTATGCAAGGATTTTTTTTCAAATTATAAAAAGAAAAAATGGTACTCAATTAACTTCCTGTGAAAAACTGTTAAAAGTCACCAACACAGTCTCGAAAAATTATGGAAATTTTGTTTTAATTCATATTAAATAAGAAACAATTATTTTAATTGAAAATATCACTAGCAAAAATAACGTGGTGAAGTATTCAAAATACCGAGGCAAACTAAACTTCTTTTTTAACACGAAAACTCTCAAGGCATGCCAGATTTTAGAAATCGTTCCATCCCACTTTTAAGAGAGAGAGAGAGAGAGAGAGAAAGAGAGGGAGAAAAGACCCTTTTTATTTTTAAAGCTTCTCGTTTGCCAGGACAAGTGACATAATTTTCAACGAGCCTCTCGAACTAACCCAAAACATCATAAAACGCACATGTTACCAAAAAATTTTACAGATCTAAGAAAACCCAGAAATATAAGAATTCGTTCCAAAAATGATTACCAATTATTCAGAAATAAATACAAAAATAAGATATCAAAAGTGATCTGAAAATAAAAGACATAAGTAGAAATTTTTAATAGAAATTCAGCATAACAATATTACAAAAGTACTCATTGGTACATAAGAACAATTATGCACATATTTTATATATGGCATCTTCCTTTGGTTATAGGCAACGAGGGTATCCCAACTTATTTTTGATAAGTGTCTGGGTGATTTCTAAATTGGAAAAATATGTACATCCCATTGGCAACCTTATTTTTCAATAAGTACCGGGAAGACATTTAAAAAAAAATTTAAACATACATCATGTATAAATGTAAACATTTTTCATTTTTTATAACCTGAAAATATGTAAATTATGAATAATAAAGAAGGAAAATAGACCATAGTGCCCAGATCTAATGTTTGTGGATGATTCAAAACCAATCTATTTAGATTATTACATTTTCACAAATAGGAAAAAGAAACAATCCAAAAATTTTGCATGTATTTCTAAAACTGCTAATATTTAATGCATTTTCATTACAAAAATTTTAAATAAAAAGATTTCTTTCAAGAAATTGAGGTAAAATTATTTAGACTCATTTAAAAGAAATAAAAAAATAATCATAAACAAACCCTGCAGATTGGAACGAATCATTTGTTTAGTGTCTCTATTTAAAAATGTTTAAATTAAGATCGAACAGAAATCTATTTTATCATGAATAGTTTTATGCAAAATGAGCATGAAAAAGATTCAGATTTAAAAAACAGACTGCTAAACTACCTTACTTTTCGGCTCATTTCCTATTTGTGAAAATGTAATAATCTAAATAGATTGGTTTTGAATCACCCACAAATGATTAAAGTGTATATAGGATAAAGATATGAGATAAAAGATACATATACGTTTACAAAAATGACGAGCTAAAATGCAGATAAATTAGATAAAAGATAATCGTTCATGTAAAAGATGAAGTAAAAGATGAATGATAGTTTAGAACAAAAATATATATCAAGAATGGATGTGATGTTAGTCCAAACTATTTTACGTGCGGGAAGTAAATGTTGCAAATGTTAGAAACCAAGAAACCAACTTCTTTTCGGTTTTGTTACCACTCTTCCAGTCAGTTTATTTATTTCTAGAATAAAGACGAAATTGAACTAAATTTAGAAGACGATAAGAAAGAATCAGAGATAAAAGATGAGTTAAAAGTTAAGTTAAAAGATAAAGTGTCAGATAAAAAATAAGATAGAAGATGTGATAATAAATAAAAGTTCAGATCAAATGAGATTTGACGAAACACATAATGCCGATAGACTACAAAAGTGACTATAGAAAAGATTCAAGGAATCAAACAAGAAATCGAAACATAAATAATTTTTTTTTTTCACCAAGAATCGAAGTTTTGAGAACGGCAAAAGAACCGAACGCTAGAGAACGACACAAGGTCTATGGCTTAATGTCTCTGTTTAATATTTGAAAGTACATTTTTTAAACCAACATACACTTTTTAAAAACAAATTGTGCAAAACAAATGCACAAGAAGGCTTAAAAAGAATTATGTTCCTTAAAAAACTGTCTTTTAAAAACAAATACTCAAGAAAATCAATGTATTCAACATAATTGTACAAAAAAAGTTAAAATAAGAGAAATAAAAGCTGGAAACTTTCCCAAGGTTCATCCTGTAGTTACTATAACAAAAAGGAAGAAAATAATTCTTCCTATTTGCAAGAATTGATTGAAAATGATTGAGTTTACCCATTATGTCTATGGTTCTTAGTCTCAGTTATAATCGTTGATGTCAACATTGTCTTTTCGATAAAAACAATACTTGACAATTTTACAATTATTCATGAATTTTTTTGTTAAGTTCTTATTTATCTCAAAAGAATTAAATTTACTTGAACATTTTTTTAAAACAAAAATATAACTTTTTCTCGCTGACTTAAATCGTTACGCAGAAAAATATAATAAAACTAATTGTTGCTTATTTCGTTCGTTTTTGTACGTTTAATGCGTGCATTTCGACTGCATTTTTTCAAATATCATAAATATTGTAGCTTAAATCGAAAACTGTGATTCAAGCCCCTGATTGACTATAGTCATAAATTGAAACTGAAATTGCTTTTCAATTTGTTTTCAAAGGTGGTTCTCAAAGCACCTGCAGCTTTGATGATTACATGGGTCATTAAGTCCCGGGACTGACACACATATGGCGCCGCCAATGTCATACCTCTTTGTTTTTCGGTAGTACCAACCTTTAAAAGATACGTGTAAAAATTTGATAATATTCGGTTCAGTCGTTGTCGATATATTGAAAGTTAAGTGACGCTACATTTGTTTTTATTTAAACAATGGATACAAACGAGTTGTGTGTGTTAATCACTGTTTTTTAATGGGGAAAAATACCGTTCAAGCTCAGCAATGGCTTGAAAAGTGTTACCGAGAAAAGTGCCCATCGAAAACAACCATTTTGCGATGGTATGCAGATTTTAAATGCGGTCGAACAAACACCGAAGACGCGGAGCGCCCAGGTCGTCCAATTGAGGTGGCAACGCAAACGCGGCACCCACTTGGAAAAAAATTTTGTCATACGCAATTTTCATGCACAATTTTGAACATGGTGCCTTTTGACATCTCTAGGATGTCAGCTAACTCTTGCAACTTCACTTTACGATCGGACAAAATAATTTTCCTAATTTTTTGGATGTTTTCGGGCGTTGCCACCTCAATTGGACGACCTGGGCGCTCCGCGTCTTTGGTGGTTGTTCGACCGCGTTTAAAATCTGCACACCATCGGCAAATGGTTGTTTTCGATGGGCACTTTTCCCGGTAACACTTTTCAAGCCATTTCTGAGCTTGAACGGTATTTTTCCCCATTAAAAAACAGTGTTTGATTAACACAACAAACTCGTTTTTATCCATTGTTTAAATAAAAACAAATGTAGCGTCACTTAACTTTCAATATCTCGACAACGACTGAACCGAATATTATCAAATTTTTACACGTATCTTTTAAAGATTGGCACTACCGAAAAACAAAGAGGTATGGCATTGGCGGCGCCATATGTGTGTCAGTCCCGGGACTTAATGACCCATGTGTTAGCTAATCTACTTGATTATTAATTATCTAGAACATTTTAAATTTCTGCCCAACTGAAAAATACCATTAAGATAATTTGTAAATTTTGTTGAAATCTACTTAAAATCACGATTAAAACTTACGGATCGCTTAAAAACAACAATTGATTAATTTTAAAAATGGTCCAACTTTTTGAATTTTAGTCTAATCGAAAATTTTCATTGCTATAAATTTTATAATTTTGGTCGAAAATATCAAGTTAAAGAACTTGACCGTCATTTTGGGGCCCTAAGGAAGTGTACTGAAGGCTGTCTTAATTGGACAAATCCTTCACACAACATTCATGTAACCACACAGACAGACAGACAAATACCGACAAAATTGTATGATTTTCGGACTCTTTGCGTGCCGAAACGTAAAGATCCGGTACAAACTACAGATCGAAAATTTGAATGATTAACAATGCACTCACATGAATGAGAATGTAAAAATTACCACTTCCCGAAATTTATCAATTTAAAATTTAAAGCAACTAAAATCAAATAATTTGTCTTCAAGACGTTTGAAATAGAATAGTTTTTTATTTCAGAGTCATCAAGATGGAACAATTTTAAATCGAAAATAATTTAAAATTGATTTCAAAATGTGGTTTTACAATATTGTATAATGTCAAGTTCAAACAGTCAAAACAGCCAAAAATATTTTCGGTGAGCCTAGGCACTACGTAAATGACTAACACTTAAAAACTGTAAAATGTAAATTGTATAAATGAGGGCATGATTCTAATTGAAAAAAGGTTCAATTTTAAACATTCAAAATTCTTTAATTTTTTAACATTTCAATTTAAAACATAAGTATAAAATCTGCATATAAATAGTCAACTATATTAAATTTTCTTTAAAAAAAAAAGCAAGTTAATTACAATCTTAATTTCTATATATATAAAAAAACATGTTGGTATTTAAATTTCATATTAATTTTGTTTCTTCCTTTTACCCTCTTCTCTTGGAATTCGTGGATTATCATCGTAAACAACATAATTTCTTAATGGCCTGTTCTATTCGTGCGAGTTTAGATACGTTTAAAGCGCCATGTATGCGAGGTACGACCCACTTTAGATATAAATATGCATCGAAGGTTTTTGTTGATAAAGTAGATTTAAAATTTTTTTTCAATTTTATACAATACACAGACTTGTTAAAAACATATATACTGAAAAAGCTGATTTACTTCTTGAACTTAAAACTAAAAAGAGACATCAGTGCAATTTTGAGTATCTACCATTTTAATGATGAAAGGAATATATGTTTAATAATTCTTTACAAATTTGTTATGATATAGTTTCATATGCAGGAGCAGTATTTTTTTAAACCCACTTGCCGAAATACATTTGGTTGAATAAACAAAAATTGTTGTTGATCCAAGTAAATATTTTAGTTAATTTAAATATAAGTTATTTTTGTTGGTTTAGATAATTAAAGATGTTCATTGATATAACCAACAGTTTTCGTTAACAAATAAAAATGGACAGTAAAAACGGCTTGAATTCAAAAAAACATTTTTGTAACTGGTTTGCATATTACCTCAAAATACGAGGAAATCATTTTTTTTCAAACATAATTTTTTGTAGGGAATTAGTTGAAAACTTTGCATTGTTTAGTACATTTACCTACTTATTTTTTTCTATATCAATACCAACTGTTTAAACAACTTTTATTTGTAAAAAAACTACGATGTATTCGCCCGTTATCGTTGGAATTTTTTTACTTTACCAATTACTAACTTCAAACAACGTCCAGATAAGTACATCTTTTTTTTTAACACCAAGATTATTTCATCAAATAAAGCTGGTAATTATTTTAAGAACTATTGCAACAAGTATTTTGACTTTTAAACTTTATTAAATAATCCACAATGTCAACAAAAATAATAATGAATTTGAAAGTTTTGATGAAAAAAATGTTTAAACAAATGAAAATTATTTTAACAGTTTGCAGTAACCTTAAAAACACATCGTTATCAAGAATATTCGAATTAGTAAAAGAAGTATGTTTTCCACCATTTTTTCGCTAAAAGATGCATTTAAATAAATACATAGTTATACAACTTTTAAATAAATTAAAAATTATTTAAACAAATAGTTTCACTCATAACATTGATTATAAAACTCATATCTGAAATGTATAATCACTTTCCGTCCTATTACAGAAAATCAAAACTTTCAGCAAATGCTATTTTTTAACGAATTACGAATTAGGTAAAGAATTATTAAAGAAAACATTTAATTGTTTGATGAATAATGCTGGATGTAAGAAAAATCTTGTAGATGCTAAACGTCAATATCACGCGAAACACTAATTTTTCATTTATGGGGTGCTTTTTGTGATTTAAGATCTTGAATTCTTGAAAGTTATGAATGATTCTTATTCTTTGAAGAATTTGTTTGCACCAAGTAGAAGTATAAGAACCACCCTATAGTAGTCGTCAGGATGAACAATTATATGTACATACATATTATGATTTAAAAAATGACTCCTAATGTTTTCGGAAAAATTAAATAAAATATATAAATTTTAGTACTATAAACGTGCTTAAAAGAATATGCTTGGGTCAGTTCTAAATAGACGTAGAATATGCCTTTGTTATTAACTCGGACTGTCTCTGAGGATAAAAGCGTCGATAAAACTCGTTTTAGAGCTTCACAAAATTCCTTCACCCCTTTGCAAACATGGGATCTTCTACAAACATGCACTGGAAAACGAACAAAATTTTTCAGGATCAAAAAACAACTATAAAGATCGATTTGATCCTCTTTATAAAAAATGTGAATTATTTAAAACTAGAAAGCTATTTTATTTTAAGGGAATAAAATCACCAAGGAAAGGCGCGATAAGAGCTGTCAAGGTAAGATTATCGACTATTTCTGTATACTGACCACTTGTGTCGGCGACGACATTCCGACGTCAATTCGCCGTTCACTCGTTATCAACAACTGTCACGTTCTTAGTCAAAATTTCCGAAAATATGCCGTCGGCCGAACTGTCAACTTCATTTATACATAACTTCTTTCGCGAGCACTGTAACTGGCGCAGAACATACTCGCGAACTGACGAGTGCCTGGCTCATTGCTTTGTTTTGTTTTTGAAGTTCGCCAAGATTTCTTAAATATAGAGGTTGCCCTGCAGAGTTTAGCCCATGGAGAATAGACACAAGGAGACCAAAGTCCTGTACATTGACTTCACGAAAAAAGAGCATGTTTTTTTCGCGAAGTACTCGCGCCTGAACTTCCCATGCGTGGCGCTAGTATGAAGATACGTACAAATATTGCCTTGTATAGCGGCCATATTTTTTGTACATATGTTCATACCAGCGCCACGAACGGGAAGTTTAAGCGTGTGTACTTCGCGAAACAATATGCTCATTTTTCGTTACATTACTTTGGTCGTAGAGGGGAGATAGGTATAGAGGCGACAATGCCCACCAAGCTTAGAAGACGGGCGCGGGGAATGAGACGTCAGGAGTAGGCTTAGTTCGGGAACCAGCGATGCGAGGCGCTAGTATCCCGAACCAGTAAACGGATAGGAGGGGAGGGACGGAAACAGTGCTTCACCGATAGAAAGTATGCTTAATGTGTGTGAGTGGCATGAGCCAAGAATGTGTGTGGTGTATGTGAGTCAGAAGACAGGATAAGCGTGAGAAGTGAAAGAAATTATTACTTGCCAGGTTTTCACCGTAACCAAGAACTGCTGCTAAATCTCGTCGATTTCGAATATTTGCCAAATATGCATTTCATTAAAAATGAATTTTCAAATGTATATAATAGTGTATTAATTATCTCAGCTAGAAGAAATAAATGAAAATAATCATTCAGAATTTCCCTATGGTAGCATTTTATACTTATTTAATTCTGAGTCAGTATAGTAATCCGCCTCTTTTCTAGATCATTTGATTTTTTAGATTGGAAAAATAGAGGATTGAAAAATGTAGATATATAATTTAGAAAGCAGGACGTATATTAATTAAAAGAAGCAAACTAAAACTTCTAGGTTCTAAAAAATTATCGGAATTGCAAGTCTTTCTCCATTACAGAAACGTAGATAAAGTTTCTTGGTGACTATGAGCTGTCAAATTGTAATTTGTTAAATATACTTTCACAAAAATAAGTTTCTTATACTTTTACAGTGCTATTTTTCAATCCAATTTTACTTTGGACTTATTTCACCATCTTCGATTTCGCAAATTCAATGAATTGTGCAAATTAAATTGTACTCTGCCAAGTTTTTGAATTTTTCACATGAAAATTCAGTCAGTTACAAGATTTTTTTGGTAGGCCTGAAATTCACTGAAAATCAACATTCTTGTTAACACTGTAAAAATACTATTATTTCAGACTATTTCCAGGCATTGAAATACGACTAAAAATCCTGTCTCGAGTCATACTAAAATGAAACCGCTTGCGGGGTTCCAAAGTCGTTTTTCTACATTGAAAATAATAACAGCATGAAGTTATCATATTTGAAAAAAGGACATGAAAAATATGATACGGAAAAAAAGATCTCTGGTTTTTACAGAGAATGTTTGATAATATTTTGAACAGTTTCTAATAATAACTATGAGTATTCTTTCTGAAGATTTTGTGATAATATATCACTAATAGCCCAGAGGGCACAAAACATCAGACGTCTTAAGAGCATCCCCAGGATGTCCAAAAGACATGTTCCAAAAGACGTCTTAAGGATGTCCCGAAGACTTCTCTAGGACATCCTTAATTTTGTTGTCCACTGGGAGCATAATACTTTCATGGACGTAGCAAAAAGCGTTTGTTTATTTATAACTTAACAGCATATGAATATTAGGTGTGCTTAAACAAAAGCAAGTCCGAATTTCAAAGTGCATTTTCGATTTTTTTGTTTCTTGTGGGTTAAAAATGAACCACGTGGAAGGAGAAATAAATTGGTTTGTTTTTACAGAAAGATATAGTATTTATTAATATATGCAAAAAAAATTTAGTTATAAATAATGTTGAAATTGCATAACTATATGAGATATAAATGCTTTCTGGGGAAAGAAATAACAAAAATATGTAGAACTTTAATTTTCAACCGCTGGACTATCAGGATCTATTTGGACGTTTTTACCTGCGTTTATTGACGCTCCTAAAAGAGAAGAAAGACGCAAAAGACAGCAGGAAAATGCAGAAGATGCCGAAAATAAACAACGTTTAAAAAAATTCCGTCATATGTAAAAGTTTGAATATAGTCCAGGCATCTTGTACGAAAAAATTTATTTTCATCTGGAACGGTTTGTTACTTATGTTATTAATGCCGTTGCCGTTTTCCGTAGGATATTTGCCGAACGAGCTATTTAAAAAAACTTTTTCTTGTTAAAAGTAGCAAAAAATGTGTTTTTTTTTTAAGAGTCCTAACTCTTGACCTATGAAGGCTGGAAGATAGTCTTTTTTTACATTTACACATAATTTTCTACATAAAGTTTTTTTCTCTGTCATCATTAACATAGATTTACCCACAAACGAATTATTTTCAAAAAACTAAACACGAGCAATTTGCTCTGAAGAATACGTCAAAAGTGGTCAAGTTTGGGAGGCCATAACTTATGACACATTGAGGTTCGGTCATTGTTCTTTTTAGAATTACTCGAAATTGCGTACACTTTAATTAGAATGGAGAATATTTTTTCGTAAAATTGACAGGTTCTAAAGTACAAATATTAACTTCAGAATTGGGGTTTTTAGCCTCCTTTTTGAAAAAATCGCGGTTCTTTGGAGACATACAACTCTGCGCCTATTATTGAAAGAAGTTTCTTCTTTTTTTAACTTTTTCAGAATTTTCTAAAGTTTACGAAAGCAGTCTACGAAAAAACTGTTTTTGGAATATTGTTCAAAAATATTTTCGGGAAGCGTCGTAGTCATGTTTGGAAAAGTTGAAAATCCTCATCCCATTGAAATTCTCAGTGAAACGATATAGAAAACGAACGCGGTGAAAAATTACAAGATGCCTGGAATAATATGCCGAGAGTTTTTTAGACGGAAAGTTATTGTTTTTAGTGGTAATGTTGATCCACTGCAATTTGCCTTTGTATATGTAGGGTGCTTAAAATCTTCCTTGCCACTCTGCAATAGTAAATTTTGGATTACAAAATAAACGGTAGGGTTGTTAATGAATTTTCCATACATATATAAATCTCTGTAACCATTTCAGAAGTTTGCAGGTATGAAAATGGAATGTGCGTTATTTTCAATACTTTTCACGTATAAATTATATGGAAACAATCAAATATTTATAAAGCAGATCGTTATGTCTTGTAGTCTTAAGAAATAAGAATATTCTCTCCATTTTCAGTACTGAACTTTTATTAAATGAAAAATGTGGACAAAGCAACCATTTTTTATATAACAATTGAAACCTTTGTTACCGTGTTGGTAAAAGTATAGGAAATATGATTGTTTGTTTTTTTTTGTAAAAATATCTATTTTTGTACTCAGGAGCCGTGTATAAATTACGTGAAGAAATTAATTAAGTCAAAAAAATTATTTATCGGAAAATTCCCGTAATGGGGCATAATACTCTGTCTTATTTTTCCCCTTACATTAACAATGTTAGAATTGCAAGAGCCCATACTGCTGGAGAATATTCTTCTTTCTACGGGTAGATTAATAAATATCAATTTTGTCGAATAAATACGTCCAAATTATGCAAATAATATTAAAAGTTGAAACCCTCAAGTACATTGTATATCATATTTCACTGGAAATTTAATATTTTACTTTTAATATTTTTAAATGTTGAGTTAGAATCGCAATTTTGATTTTTTTAAGTGTTTCAATGAAACAATTTCTGCACTTGAGCTCTCGAATTTAAACTCGCCGGACGCTCGAAAACGCTAAAAGCGTTGCCCCGGGTCTCAAGGAATGGGAATTTTCAAATACACAAAATTAATTTTCTAGATGTAGGCTTCTATATTTTAACAAGGCATATTTAGAATTCTTATGTCTTAAAATTAGTTTTAAGAATAAAAATTTAAAACTGAAAAGAAATTTTTTTTCCTAATATTCAATCAGTAATTAAAACATAAATCATCACAACTCGTACAAATTTTATTGAAACTGTTTGAAAGTAAGTACACATACAAAGTATACTCAGCGAATGCCTACAAAATAATAAAATGTTGAAAATGACCTTTTGTTTAATAATATCCAATTGAAAATTAAGGCCGATCTGTAACCACATTTTTCAACTTTCGGGGACAAAAAGTGTCGAGGCCACTTCAGATTTAAAACAACTTCCAGCGAGAAAGTTGTTCTATATAGTTCAAAGAAAATGTCTGGAATAGTTTAGATAAATTCATTCAAAATTGACTGAAATATGTACTTTGTAAAATAGTACGAGAGTCGGGTGAGTTATTGGATCCGAGAGCTTAACTGTACCTACGATAACGATAAAATTTTTTCTTATTTATAAGTTTCTTTTTGAAGTTGTACCTACATTATTCAGATTTTTTTCACGAGTGCAGGAAGATAAGTATGAGAGTAGAGAATGTATAAGTACAAAATCAAATAATGTAAAAAATGCCCATACATTTAATTATGGTATGCGAAGGACATTATTTGTTCATTTTTATTAGTGTATTGATTAATAAGTTCACGTGTTTATTATGGTTACAATTTAAAAGCAAATAATATTCAATAAATGCTCACATATTGCAATAATAATGACTATTGTAATTAATCATTCTAAGAAAAGAATTACTCGTCTAAGCGAATAAAAAAATTTCTAATAGGGTCATTAAAAAAAACTCTTTTGTTTTTCAATTTTAACTTGAAATATTAAAATAGAAAGTTTCAAATGAAAAACGCATCGGTGGATATTTCCATTCACGAAAATATTGGAAGTAAGTGAATAGCCAGAATATAGTTCGGAAAGACCAGTTCAGGTATAAGGGTTCTAAATTTTTTGCAGTTCGACTCATGTACACGGCACACTCTCTTCACCTACCCCACTCACACACGTTAAGCATAAAGCACTGGTTCGTGGCACTAGCGCCACGCGTTGCTGGTTCCCAAACTAAACCTAAGTGAGCCTTCCCCTGCCGTCTCGCTCCCCTTAGCGTGCTTCAAGCTGCCCGCTGCATTGTCGCCTCTATACCTATCTTCCCTCTACGCTTTGGTCTCCTTGGCGTTTACGACAATTCGCTCTGAGCTCGCTCTGAGCTCGATGGGGTGCTCAACCATTTTCTCCATTTTCATTTTCGTGATATATGAATGCGGATTAATGGTGGACTCTCATGGCAGATAAAAGCAGTGGATGAAAATTGAAATTCATGAGAGTGAAAGAGACGGATAGATCAATTTATCTCTTTCACTCTCATGAGTTTCTGCTTTCATCGGCGATGGGAGTCCACCATAAGAATCAAAGATGGAGTTGTCAACCCGCCCCCCCCCCAAACTCATGCGCAGTAGCCCCCTGCACCAACAATAGCTTAGTATTGTCAAAACGGTTAAAGCAAAAGAAAACCGGCAAGTATCGAGATCAGTGAATGTAATTTAGTTAAAAGATTAGCAAGCGATTCAACATCCCTGGATTCAACATTTCGACATTTTCTTCCATTGCGACCATTTTCAAACAAATTTTTCGCTCCACTACTTCATTCATCGCTCTGTGACAGTGGTGTCAGAACGCGGATATCTCTGGCATGCACAGTAGTGATTCCTGTGTATTTTTAGATTGACACATGGCGTTACATAACCTAAAAATATCCAGGAATGACTACTGCGCATGCCAGAGATATCCGTTTTGTGAAGGTGCTTTTACACCTGTGCATGCATGCATGTGCGTACGCATGCATTTACAAGCAGTCATTCCAACCTCTGATAAATCTAGTACGCTTGCGAATGCGCGCGTGCATGCATGCAGGGGTGCAAAATCACCTTTACACTACTGCTCTGTGATTTCGCTCTGTTGAAAAA
Source organism: Andricus curvator (assembly GCA_932195095.1). Taxonomy (NCBI): domain Eukaryota; kingdom Metazoa; phylum Arthropoda; class Insecta; order Hymenoptera; family Cynipidae; genus Andricus; species Andricus curvator. Next base: position 67,974 of record CAKNYM010041598.1, read on the forward strand.
GCCAGATCACTTTTTCAGAGCAGAAATTGACAGAAACATGTTTTCCAACACACTCTTTACAAGAAAACGAAAAACAAAACTCAACCATTCTGAAATTACCATTGAAATTTACGGCTCATTTCACACTGCGACATTTTACAGAAGTATATTTTCAATTTCAACCAATGAAATTTATGAGACAGCATAGCCGTCAGATTATATCCTAAAAAGAGGTTGAGCACCCCTTCGAGCTCAGAGCGAATTGTCGTAAACGCCACTTATGTCTATTATCCATGGTTTAGCCCAAGAGAAGGCCAGGGGCAGGCAGACGATTCAAAAAGCCAGGAATGAAGGAATCGGAATAAGAGATGTGTCACATGACGCAAATGAACTTTTTTCGCATCATATCTTCGTTATTATTGAGTTTATGCCACGAAGGAATAGTAAGGAGTAGTATCCCTGTAAGTGGGGAGTGGGACCAGCGACGTCCAAGAATTCGTTAATGCTGGCCACGAATGAAAACTCGTATGCACGGTGGTGCACATGCGCACTGGCGGTTGCCATGCCAACGATGTCAACACGTGTTTGAAGTTTCGAACTTGTGTTTTGTTTTGAACATTTCTGTGCTGCCGGTTTAGTAAAATAAAATTGTGAATGTGAATGTTTCAATAAAATTTAAAGAGTACATATAAAATATAAAAATTTTGCACATATTAACGTACAATATTTTGTTCACTGAAATTAACTTTATCCCTTACTTACGTAATCCATAAATGATTATAATAATGTTATTGTAGTACTTACACTTTCTACATCCTTTTCGTATTTTTGATGCCATTTTCCTTCTCGATTTTAATTCAGGAACGTGATATACACCCAACAAAATAAAAACACAAACGAACATAACCTACATATGCATCGAGATGTCAAATATAATGTAGGGGAGTGGGTATAACACGTGACTGCGAAAACAGCTCTGCGCATGTGCACCACCGTGCATACGAGTTTTCATTCGTGGCAAGCATTAACGAATTCTTGGACGTCGCTTGTCCCACCTCTGCTCGCCAAACACATAGGGTGATACCACTCCTTACTATTCCTTCGTGGTTTATGCCAACGTATTTCACTGGCCATAAACCTACCAATAACGAAGATATGTACTCGATACAAAAAAAATTATTTTATATGGCGAATTTTTGGTCCATGTTCAGGGTTTCGTGGGCATGGTACCAGATGGTACAATCGGGTGCAGCAGTGGGACTCCGATAGCGTGTCGAAAGTCGAACGTACCTCTTTTTCTAACGTATGGAGATAGAAAGAGAGATTTGTTCGATTTTCGACTTCGAAACAGCATCGGAGTCCCACTGCAGGGGTGGGACTCCGATGCCTTAGATCGAACGGACCTCTCTTTCTACCATGTGAGATAGACAACGAGGTGCAATCAAAGTTGAAACGATCGTTTCGAAAACTCTCTTTCTATCATATATGGTGGGCAGAGAGGGTCCGATGGTTTCCAACGATAAGTCGTACTTATCGTTTCATAACTATGAGGTTCTCTCTGGCTACCATAGACGATAGAAAGAGAGCTTTCGAAACCATCGTTTCGGTTTCGATCGTTACATTTTTCATTGTTCTATTCAAAAAACTTAAATTATAAGTCAAATTGTTGAATTTTGATGTATAAATAACAATTGAACACCTATTATTCTTAGAAAAAATTCGAGTAAGTTGAAGACATTTTTAGAAGTTTTAAAAAAATTCGAAATTATTTAAAGATTTGAAATGACATCAAATAATTTAAACCAAGTGCCTATGCGTACCAAAAAATCCGGCTATTCGTACCGATATTTCGATGCAAATAGCTTTTTCGCAGATTTCGAACAAAAAATTAAGAAACTTTTTAAGAATTGTGAAAGGCTTTAAAAGAATAAAAAACATTTCCTTAGGATTCCTAGGAAAATTGAAAATGATTTTTTATTTTGGAAAATTAATTTCAAGAGAATATTTAAAAACGTTTAGAAAGATTTAAAAAATTGTCAAAAATGCAAAAAAGAAACATGTAGATTTTTCAAGATTTTGAAATAAAATTTTGAAGCATTTTCAAAATTTTAAAACTATTTACAATAAAAATAATTTAACTTTTAATTTAAAAAGTATTCAGCGTATAAAAAAATGTAAATGTTCAATTTTTAATATTTCTAGCTTAAAAATGCTTAAAATGATATAATTTTGAAAAATTTTTAATTCACTGCTTGATTCTTTAATTCAGAGCATTGAAAAAAATAACGTGGATTTAGATTTTTGAAACTGAATCTGCATCTTTGAACTCTACAATTTATAAAATTTTAAAATTTTATACGTGCAAATTATTGAGCATTTGAATACAAAATATTTGAATTATAATATTTTCAAACTTCAATTTTAAAAGTTCAAAATTCAAGGGTTCCATTTTGGGTGCTTTAATTTGCAGCTCAGTTTTTATGACCTAAAATAGAAAAAATGGTTAGCTTTAAAGTTCGAATTTTTTAATTTCATTGACCGTGAAAAATGTTTGCGAACCCGGGGAAAAACGGGAATTTTTTTCTTTGATTAAAACGGCCACGCTGTTACTCCAAAATAGCCTTCAAAGGATCGAACATTCTGTTCCATACCTGGATGCTCTTCTCGCGCTGATAGAAATAGAAACCTGTCTTTTCATTTTTGGCCAAAGAAAAGAGCTGTCAGAACTAAAATAATTAATAGTTTGGGGTAGTTTTAGATCAGAAATTACAATTTTATTACCGGTCTTCCCTAATAGCACGGAACATTCCGGGAACGTTCCTGGAACGTTCCGCGGGCACCTTCGGAACGTTCCAGGAACGTTCCCGGAACGTGTAAAATGTCCGCCCCTTGGGAACGTTCCACTGGAACATTCCAGGAACGTTCCAATGGGACCTGAGGGGAACTTTCCATTATTGTTATTTTTAACAACAATTATCTCGTAAACCGTAAGAGATAGGTAAAAATGGATGTCATTTTTGAGTTTTGAGTACCGCATATACTACACTATAATAGGATATCCGTATCATAAACTGACATCGATTTTGACCTATCACTTACGGTTTACGAGATATTTATTGATAATAATAACAATAACGTTAATTTATGTTTGGAACGTTCCAGTGGAACGTTCCTGGAACGTTCCCAAGCGGCGGACATTTTACACGTTCCTGGAACGTTCCGCTGGAACGTTCCGAAAGTTCCCGCGGAACGTTCCGGGAACGTCCCAGGAACGTTCCGTGCTATTAGGGTTTGTAGTGCTTCCTTTAAGCACCACTTGACCAGCTTGTAAAACTGCTTCTCCTTCCGTCATATTTCGACAATTAAATGTTCCCTCAACAAATTGACAAATGTCTAATAATTCGAAGTACCGTACGTCCATTCTATATTCTTTATTTTAATTTAAATTACAATAATTTCAATTATTGCGACAAGTCACCACGTCAATATTTCAAACGAGACTGTTTTCAGACCACGTGACCCGATCATATGGTTGCGATTGCAGCGCCTCTGTAGGTCGTGGCGTCGTGCTCACCGCAAATACAACAACAATTTTTATTGTGGCAATGCTGATCTACTTAAGTCAACGAAGTCAATTAAAGTGAGTAAAAGGAAAAGGCTGTGAAGGTTTTAAGTAAACGAACCGACAGTAATGTTAATTGTGAAAAAAGCGAAGACATTCAAAGTAAAGAATTGAATCTTCTTTACAAGCGTTCCTGAACAAATGAGTTGACTTATTCTCCGGTGAGGTGAGTTTCTTTGCGGTTATTTTCCTCATTTCCTTTCTTTACTCTTTTTTACTCATGCAAAAATAGTTCTTATATTTGATTTTACGTGTTCTATTTTTCATCATTTTTGAAATTGTACTGCATCCTTCATATTCAATGATAGTGAAATTAGTAAAAATAACCATTAAATTTACAACACAGTTCTACAATTGCTAATGATGCTTAATGTTTCATTTATATAAAATTTTAGTTGTTTTCTATACCAAACAATGTATAGTAGATAGACTGGCTAACGTGAACTGATCTCACAAAACTAATCCTACGCGAATATTGCTTTGTTTTACGCTTCACTTTGCGTAACTATTTTTCTATTTTAATAATCGCATAAATAAACTTAGTTAATAACATTAATATTTAAACTACTAAAGTTAAATGCATGGTGACAGACAATTTCTGAAATTGAAAAAATGAATTTAAAGTTTAAACGTTCAACATTTTCTCTTATAAATCTAAACTTTTCAAAATGATACAATTTTGAAATAAAATCCTTCATAGCTAAAGTATTGTAAAATAAGAAAGGTTAAAATTTGAATAATGTCATAATAACAAAATCAAAAATGATTTAGTTTTAATTTAAATAATTTGAAATTTAACCGTTTAACGTTGAAATTTTAAAATGTTCAAAATTGTACAATTTAAATTAAAATCCTTCATAGTTGAATAATTGTAAAATGGAAGAGGTTAACATTGAAATAACTTCATGTTAACAAAATTATTTGATTTTCATTAAAATCATTCAAAAATGGTATAATTTAAATTTACATAGATGTTTCAGAATTTTAAAAATTCCAATTGAAAACCTTAACAATATTGAAAACTTTTAAAAAATAATTGAAGGGTGGCAGTAAGTATTAACTAGGTAACCAACATTTTTAGAAAAATGGGTTTATTGAATAAAAAATTCTTAAAAAATCAAGTACACGTTGTGATAAAAATATTTGTGCGAATTCTCATATTTTAATATAGTAATCAAAAAAATGTTATTCAAATTTTAGTTAAAACTTTAGCGTTGTATTCTAGCATGGTAATAACTTTTTCTTCCCTTCAGCATTGATGTTTCTTGAAATTGTTACCGTTTTTTGCAAAAAAAAAAAAAAGAAAATGTTATCTTTTGCTTCCTCATAGAGGGAGGTTTGTAATGACCTAAAATTTCAAATCTACTTTTTTGACATATTTCGATGTAATTCGACTTCAGGAGTGTGTGTGTAAATTTTTTGTGTTCACTGTATCTCGAATAGTAAAAGCTGTGATCATGAAATTTAGGCGAATCGTATCTTCGATTGATATTCAGGTCTGATAGGATTTTAAGCTAGATCGGCCGTTTAGAAGTGTTTTTTTAGTTTATAGATTTGTAAAAAATTACCTTATTAGTATGAGAAAAACTTTCTTGATATTCAAAATATAATTATACGATATGTAGTGTATTTGTTCGCGTCTTCGAGACAAATCGATCGACATATTGTTGAACCTTTCATGACCGACCGGTAACGATTTATGAAGTTTAAAAAAAATTTGTGTATTCTGTTCATATGAGAAAAACGGTTCATATCAGGAATACTACAATACTGTATCTGACATATTTGTTCGTGTCTGCAAGACGCATCGATTGCCCAGTGGAAGAACCTTTAATGACATACCATAACCTACCAATTTCGTTTAAATTTTTGAAGAAAATTATTTACCTAGTTTATAGGAGGATTTTTTGATATTGGGAATATAAAAGTACTGTATTTGATGTAATTGTTCGCGTCTTCGAGATGCGTGCATTGACTTATTCACGAACAAAACACTATTATTCACTTTTTTACATTCTCATTCTAGTGAGAAGTTATTAGTTTTATGTAAAATTTGACATTGTCGGTTTTCATCAAATCTCCACGTTTTGAGACCTCCTGAGTCAGAAAAAACGATTTTTACGAAAGTGTCTGTCTGTAGTCTGTAGTATCGTGTAGGCACGACAACTTCCGAAAGATTGATCAGATTGGATTGTGCTTTGGCACACTTTTTCAAGGCCTACAAAGAAAGAACGAGTTCGTTAAACAGCTATTTTGGATAAAAATTCAAAAAGTGACTACATTTTGAAAATTTTTGAGACCACTTTTTTAAAGATTTGAAAATTCTATGTACGGTTATTCGTAGTACGCAAAAATACGAACATAATATCCTCATGACTTTTTTCTGATAAAACAAAATTACCGAAGTTATAGCATTTTCAAAATTCCAAAAAAACAAACGAAAATGAACATTTTAAGCCGAAAAACGCACGATATGAAAAAAAGTCAAGAGGAGAAAAACGTTGCTTTTTGAACACTCTGCAATATTTTCATAACTACTTTTTGAATTTTTTGAAAAATCAAAAATTCAAATTTTGATCGCACAAAATAATAATGAAAAATCAAAAATCCCAATTTGCTGTCAAACTGTGCAAGATACGACAAAAGATGAATTTACCAAAATTGTGCACCTGAAAAAGATCTGAAAATTTGTTATTATTCACTTTTTGATATGACGCGTAGTTTTTGTTTTATTCGTAAAAATCAGCATTGCAAGTAGAATAATTAAATTTTTAGACGAATAACACAAGCTACGAAGAAAATAAGAGAGACAAAGTTTGTTCATCCAAAGAAGAGGTACAAATTTGTTATCAATCATGTTTCGATAGGATGCGTAGTTTTTGTTTTATTCGTGAAAATAACATTGACAGTAAAAAAATTAAATTTTTGGAAAAACGATGCAAGGTACGAAAACAGACGAATGAACATAAATTGTGTATTAAAAAAGATTTACAAATTTGTAATGAATTTTTGTTGTAAGAATATATTCAAAATGAAAAAAATTAACTTTTTTGAAAAACGGCACAAGCTAAAATAACATTTTAACTATGAGAATGTGTTACCCAAGGTCGATAGAACCTTAAGTAAATAAAGTTCCTTTTCAGTCTAAAATAAAAACAAATTTAACAATCACTTCATATGTAGAGGTTTTGATAATTTTATAATATTTGCAAATAAACTTTTCTTTTCATTCAAGTCGAACACGAAGTTCAAAAATCTAAAGGAACCGAGCGTAAAGCGTGATGTAAATACGTCCGAGCGCGTAGCGCGAGGTGAATACATAATCGAGCGCGAAGCGCGAGATAAATATATGATCGAGCGTGTAGCGCGAGATCCAACAGTCGCGCGCCCTAGGCACGCTCAAACTTACAAGCGAAGTTAAAAAATAGTTCGTTGTAACTTAACACGTCAATTGACATTTTTATGGGCTCTCTGACTTTCTAAAAAGAAGATTTTTGGTAAGACAGAAACATAAGCTTGAAAAATATTGAAAGTCTCAGTTTCTTTCTTTTGTTAGAGAAAAACCTCCCTCTATGAGGAAGCAAATTGATTTGGTACCTATGAGGAAGCAAAGTGCTCATGAAATAAGCGCAAATAATTACACCCATAGTACTTCGCAGCGGTATTTTATATATTAATTTGTTATTTTATATTACTCTGTAAATTTATACTGCTATTCTTTATTAAATTTCCATGATTTATCACTCAGAGTTTCTGCTCAATGTCTTCTTATGTAATTTTCATTGATTGTTTTACCAGGTTCTTCAGTGTACATTCATTTGAATATTTTAAGATTCACTGTTATGTAAGGAAAAATACATGCCACTTGACGATACTGATTTTTTAAATACGCACGTTCAAGTCTTGTTCGAGAATATTTTACTACGATAATGTAAATCATCATGACAAAAAATTTCGTTTGAAACTTTCAATACTTACGAAGGATACGTTTATTTATTATTTGTTTATTTTCAGGTATTTATAATTTAATGAAACTCTAATTAATAGTACGAGATAATTTTTCTTAGTGTAAAAACGTTTACTTTTTAAATACAATTTACAGTATTTCGATGCCTAAGTGGAATAAGGTGTTCGTTCCGAATCTGCTTGAAGAAGGTGTTGGTTCGAAGTTTCTTCGAAGAAGGTGTTCGTTCCGACTCTGGTGAAGAAGGTGTTGGTTCGGATTTTGTTTGAAGAAGGTGTTGGTTCGCAAGAAGGCTTTCGTTCGGCGAAGTATTTTATTGAAATTTTGTAGTGGTGCCACTGACGCAGCAGATCGAACTTATTCAAAAATTGAGTTTCCTTTTTTTATTTAAGCTTCTAATTCATACTATGTACGTAAGTACATGAAAATAATACAATACGACAGCACTTTTTACATTTATTTTGAAATTACTATATTATGATTAATTGTAGTATGCCATGCAATGTGGTGAGTATGGAATAAAATAAGTTTTCTGTGAATCGAAGAAGATAAGTTAGATTCAGTTTTTCACTTTAATTGAAACGAGCAATGAATTGTGAATCAAATTCACGAGAAAGTTAATTCTAAAATAATATGAATTCGGATTAATTTTGTCGATAAATTTATGTTGTTTGAATTAATGTAATTTACAGTTTATTCTAAGTAAAAAATACAATATTTCACAATAGAATGCAATACATTTCAGACGTGAATTGAATTAATGTATTACAATCGTTTTTATTCTTTTAAATGCAAAAAGTTGTCTCTAAGAAATGTATCGACATACTCTCATGTGCCTATTCTGTAGCGGCCTCGGGTCTGGCCAGCACAGAATCGGACACGTTTTTTCATGTCAATACTCAGAACCGCATATATAGTCTCTGAACCCGACACAGTATGGCGCAATAGCGCCCAGATAGGCGCGATGTAAACAACTTCTGTTACAGCACCCCTGACGGACCGAACGAACGGAGCGGATATGCTACAGCGTATCCTCACAGTATCCACATCGTATCCTCTCCGTATCATGCAAGAAAAACTCATTAAAAAAGGAAGATGAACATTTCACTTGTTGAAATTCGGATTCTACGTGAAATTTTGCGTTAGAAGGTCACGGAGTAATCGCAATAGTTTTTCTTGCAATATTAAAAACTTTAAAAAAATATAATACTTATCGATAACGTGGGCTGAAAGGGACTTCAAACGCATCGTCGACGGACAACGCCTATTAACTGTTACTGAACGACGATGCGTTTGAAGTCGCCTTCAGCGCACGTCATCGATAAGTATTATATTTTTTTAAAGTCTGTAATGTTGCAAGAAAAACTATTGCGATTACTCTGTGACCTTTTAACTCAAAATTTCACGTAGAATCCGAATTTCAACAAGTGAAATGTTAATCTTTCTTTTTTAATGAGTTTTTCTTGCATGATACGGAGAGTATACTATAAGGATACGCTGTAGCGTATCCGTTCCGTTCGTTCGGTCCGCCAGGGACTGACTATCCGAGCGTCAAGGTCATTTTTGTTTACAAACAGTGCGTGGAAGAGTATATTTGTAGAATACACCATATGTATCTTCAATTTGGTATACGAGCCCTGATGGATGTTGACGCATTTTTGGCGCGTCCTTACTTTTCATTTAATAAATAGTGGTTTCTTGTGTTATCGATTCGCTAATTGTGTGTGATGTGACTGTGATTTTTTTTTAGTGCTGCAATACATTAGGTGTGCTGATTTCCCGGTTGTGGGTGCTTTTAAGACAATTTACGCCAATTTCAAACGAGAGACTGTTCCAATAGCCATTTCTAACAATGGATGAGTGAATGCGAAGAAGCGATTTTCAGAGGAGCATCGGACTTCATAGCCTGCCATAAATGTGGTGCCTTATTTCATTAAGCTTGTATCAATGTTGGTATATCCAAAAAGAACTTTGAAATAAAATAATTAAAATAAAATATTTCTTCTTTCGAAAGGCAGGTCGGCTGTGGCGGTGTCAATGTAAATTCTGAAATAAGTCGCAAATTGTGCTCGGTAAAACAGTCAATACGAGAATATTGAGATGTGTGAGAACATGTGCGTGGTGGGTGTATTGGATATTGACTGTGGGCTATAATAAATACAGTTTTTGTCCCAATTTCTAAAGTGCTTGTGATTCCTAACCTCAAAGCGCGTTGTCGTCGAACATAACCTAGAAATCACCACGTGAAGAATTGCCAAATAGTTAATGATCATATCAGAGAACAACAAAGTCAAGGGGGAGATAATAAGCAGCTAAAAAAATGTCATCATTGTGGAAGTGCACCCCAGAAAGACATTGTTTACTGTCAAGGCGTTGATATTCTTTATCAGCAGGGGTGTGCGGCAAGATATAAGACCCTGGATAATGGTGTCATAGAAAAATGCTGTGGCGTAAAACGGTCACAATCGCCTGCAAGTAGTATTGATAGTGAAATTCTGAAAAGATTAGATAAGAACGTGCAAATTATAAGAAGTTCGGTTGACAACCTCTCAGGAAAATTCGATGGTCTGTCAAAAAAAAACTTGATGATCTGTCAGGAACAGTTATTGATCTTTCGGAAAAAGCTGAGACACTAGATGGAAGGGTAAATACCAATGAAAATTCGATAGAGACACTGCAAACGGAAATGGAAAACGGTGACAAGAGGGTGAAGGCCGTTGAAAAGAAAGTAGAAGGAGTGCTAAAACAGCTAGGACCAGATCAAAAGCTGATAGCGGATGACCTTCTAAGAGTATGTAAGTTACTTGAAAATATTGATATATCTAAAGAGAGAATAAAAGTTTTCAGAATTGGAAAACTTGCGTCAGAGATGTCAGAGATGAGTTAAAGAGTCAGAGATGAGTTAAAGAAGGATCATATATTCATGAAAAGTGATCAGACACCGATGCAGCGCAAATTCAGAGCTCAGGTTGGAGCAGAACTTGAAATGAGGATCAGAAAAGGCGAGAAAAACTTGGAAATTAAGTACATAGGAGGAATTCCCCGTACGTTGAAAAACGGGAGCAGAACCCAAAAAAACTATAAAGGTGTCTCAAGACATTTAAGTTACTGTACACAAATAATAACCCATTATACGCAAAATTTGATGGTCAACTTAGAGGTCAACAAAGTAAATCCAGAAACTATTGTTTAATGCGAGACGTGGCTCAAGGACGAGATAACAGATGCTATGGTGACAATTCCGGGGTATTCGTTATGTCCCAAAGATCGAATAAATAGAAGAGGAGGTGGAGTGGCAATTTACATTGCACTTTCAGTACATGGAATGGTACCGAAAGTTAAACTGGCCCAGGATTTAAACAATTTGACCGATCAATCATGTGAAGCACTTTAGTTAAACGTGCAAATTGGGAGCACGAGTTTTCTCGTAGGCAGTATATATAGACTACCTCAACCATCTGGGAGTATGGAAAACCTACAGGCTGCAATAAACAGTTTGGAGTACGCATCGGATCGTCAGAACATATTAATATTTTGTTAATTTAATTTACCTTCCTTGTAATGGCCTCTAACGGGATCCATAGATCTGCCAGCACCGGAGCAACAATTTGCTGATATGATTATTGGTAGTAACCTTGTCCAGCACGTTATGCAGCCTACGAGATTCAGAGACGGATATAGACCATCTGTTCTTGATATAGTTTTTACTAATGAGGAAAGCCTAATTACAGGACTGGAATTCAACCCGCCTATTGGAAAAAGCGACCACGTGTGCATTGCAGCGAGGATACAGGCGCATTTTCAGATGAGCACAGGCTGCTCGAGAGAGGCGAATTCAACGCGACTAAATTATCGAAGGGCTAACTTCAGCGCTATCTACGCAGGCATGGTGGGAACTGAAAGCTTAAAAGTATATGAGGGACAAGGTGTTGACAACAAATGGGTAGAATTCCAGCGAATGTTATGTGGCTTGATTCGCGAAAATGTACCGATGGTTCGCCGGAAAAAAAATGCACAGAACAAGCCTTGGATCTCTAATAGTGTGAGAAAGCTTTCGACAAAGAATAAAAAGGCTGGGATCTGCAAAGAAATTCAGGTAGGATTGAGGACTACGCTGCCTACAGGAGGTTAGCAAATAAGCTGACACACAATATTAGGGAATCAAGGTAGATATATGAAGAGAACCTCGCAACCTCAGGAGACAAGCCTTTTTATGGGTATTTAAAATCTACCTTGGCTTCATCAATGAGTACACCCAGCATCATGATGAGTGAACACGGTAATTTGACGCACGGTGCAAGATAAATTGCAAATTCGTTGGCGAAGCAATACATGAACACATATGTGGTGGAACCGGATGGGCCCATTCCTCATGTGACGGGCATACCCCGTATCGGAGAATATCTTACATAGGTAGAATTTTCTGCTCAGGAGGTAGAAAGGATTTTGTCTTCTTTGAATGTGGATACTTCGGCGGGACCTGACCAAATTCATCCACGAATTATACAAACTTGTTCTCACAGTGTTCCCCAAGCCTGCAAAAGTGGTCCAAAAATGGATCCAAAATCGGCTAACGCAGAAAGTGTCTACATTGTTTGTAGATGAAAAAAATGTCAACCTGAAAATCCTAAGTGATCGGGTTCGCAAGTTATGGACGCTTTCGTGTTTATGCTATGCGCATTCATGGTTAGCAAAGTAGAGCATTTGAGTATATACATGTAATCTGTTTTTTTAACTTCGAGTCGAAGAAAATGAGTGTGTATGTATTATTTATTGTTAATATTGTTTTTTTTATTCGAAAATTCATTGATATATTGATGTAGCGGCGTTATAAACAAAGGAATATTTCAGTTGTTCCATGTGGCAACCTAGCCTGATGCCACCATTCTATCTAAGGCGGGATGCCGCCATTTTAGGTTGAGATTATCAATAGTGTAATATATATATATATATATATATATATATATATATACACACATATATATATATACTATTTATCTATAGTATATGTATGAGAAAACTGAGCCAATCAGCGAGTTGTAACTAGGTTGCCACACTGTCTCTGGACCCACTGTATGTAATAGGAAAATCCATGTCAAAGTAACATATACGCCAGAGGAAAATCCATCAAAACTCTTCGAGTTGCATTTTTTAAACTTAGGTTTTCATAATGCCTCCTCGGTGTTCTCATTCTGAGAATAGACGAAAAGTATGTGGTACATGTGGAAGAAAAATAATTTTCGGTAAAATAAAGCCAGAAAATTTTTTAATAAATAAAGCTACTGAAAAACTTATAAAAAAGTTTGTATCTGTGGATTTCGATTTAAATGATGAAAAATATCCTCTGAGCATATGTAGGTCTTGCTATTTGACACTTCTTGATACTGAAAAAGAAATTTTCAATCGTCAAATACCGTCCATGCCTAATTATAAAGAGTTAGTAATAGCGAAACAGACTCGTTTAAATAACGCTTGTGATTGCTACATATGTATGACTGCTCAGTCTAAAGGACACGTAAAAGTTGAGAAAGGCAGAGGTAATTTCAGGGATATAAATAAGGAAATTGACCTTTCTACTGGATTCTATGAATCACAAAAATCAGAGCAGCCTTTATTGGATAAAAGTAGAGATTCTTCTGTTGATTCAATCAAATATTGTACTAAGTGCTTTCAAGAAATTAGCAGAGGTAAAGCTCATGTTTGTAGAAATCTTAGGGATAATATGATTAAATTGGTTGAAAAACTACCTGACAAAATTCAACAACAAATTGCAACACATGTTATAAAAAACAATGTAGAATCCAATCTCGATGCAAGTAGTAAACGGGCCAATATTGATTTAAATTTGTTTACTGCTGGACGAAGTATGAAGATAACAATAAATAAAGTAGAAAAAAACGTGGTCTTCGACGAAGATAACTTAGATAATTCTCGAGTACAACTCGGAGCTTCACAAAATCAAATGAGATAAATAACAAATTTCATAAGATGTAATGTTGGGAAAATGTCTATTCCAAAAAATTATCGAGAGCATATACGCTAATGCTGAAGAACTGTTAGAGAAAGTCATCGAAATTAGAGAGTTAATAGGTAACGTTTGCATCAAAGTTATGGCTGATGGGGGGCAAAGTTTTTTAAAAATTAGTTTAAGTATTATGCCTGATGATTATTCACCCAAAGAAGAAGAAAATTACATGGAGGAAGATTGTATTGATGAAAGTATGTATACCATTAAGCCATTTCCCTTTCAGGGTAGGCGTGACACTACCCGATTCGGGTAGTGTTTCTAGGTGGATAGTTTTCTTGTAGTTATAAATAACTACAAGTGTAGGCTCACCACACCCACGATGTGCCAACAGCACTCAGTATTCTTGAATGGTTACCCATCCAAGTACTAACCCTGTCCAACGCTGCTTAACTTCAGTGATCTGACGAGAACTGGGGTTTTCAGCGTGGTATGGCCGTTGGCATTGATGAAAGTGATCCAGAAAATTCAGCTAATTTCAACGATTCGAAGAAACGAATGCTGTACTCTCAAGGAGGTCGTTTGAGTAAGAAAGGTAAGCTATCTAGTGTAAATAGGTTGCTATTGTTGTGTGTGGTTCCTGGAATAAAAGAAACTTACGCAAACATTAAGCTTCTATTTGATTTAACTAAACTAAATGATATCCCTTTCAAATTTGTTGCAGACTTCAAGCTTTTGCTGATAGTGAATGGACAACAAATCGCAACATCAACCTTCCCTTGTCCATATTGTTTTGTCTCCTTGAATGATTTGAGACATAAATTGACTTCTGGAGCAAGTATTAATGGTAATCCTATTTCAAGTATATCTGACAGCGCGAAAATAGAAAATGGTACAAAGGCCGTAGCAGGATAAGCATGGTCTGGGTGCCCCCGCATGGATTTGCTTCATATTTAGGAGATAAGTTTCTTTCATTATGAAACTAATTTACCCGAAGTGCCAAGTTCAAAAAAAATTTTTTACAAAAATTATAAATAAATTTTGAAAAATTAAAAAAATCAATTTTCTCAAAATTGGCTCAACCGATTTTGATGGTTCAAATATATATTATAGAAGGTACTAAGACAATTTAAAAAAAATTGACACCTAATTCCTTTCAGGAGAAGGGTGTGAAAAAAATTATTGTAATTTTGTAACCATTTTTTTTAAATGAAGTACTTCTTGCACACCTACCATTTTTTGCCTATATCATGCTCACATTCAAGGCTCCAAAATATATTTTTGCGGAAATGATCACAGCATTACTTCATAGTTTAAAAAAATAAAAACTACTTATTTGCCCCTCACATGTATGCAATTCCATGAGAATGAGGGGCCAACTTAAGTTTCAGCTTATGACGCAATAAGTTATACTCAATGGTATAATAAAAACCAGATGCAACAGCATTATTCAATGTCAATTCACAGTGTGAATTGATTAGAAGTAGATAGAAAAATACTTCTCTTCGTTTACTGCTGACATTCGCCAAACTAATTTCATGTCTCCCCAGGATGCACCACGTGGAGGTTGTCAGTCAGATTAGCATCCCTTACTTTATTTACAGTTGTAAATAAAGTAAGGGATGCTATTCACCTTGTAGGTTAAATATACAACTATTTGGTTAAAAAATTATCTATTTTGTCGAAAATTTAATTATTTGGTTAAAAATTCCACTGTTTTGATGAACATTTGTCCTTTTGGATTGAAAATTCATCTCTTTTGGTAGAAATTAAATCTTTCTTGTTTGAAAATAAACTTTGTTGTTGAAAATTCATTTTTAGGTTGGAAATTCAACTATTTAGTTAAAACTTTAACTATTTTGTTAAAAATTATTTTTTGTATTGAAAATTCTACTAATTTGTTGAATCATTTTTGGTAAAAATGTCATCTTTCTTGGTTAAAAAAAAGTATTTTTTAATTTCCTTTTTAGGTGATAAATTTGTCTTTCTTGGTTGAAAATAATCTTTTTGGTTGAAAATTCAACTGTCTTCAAAAACATTCGTCTTTTAGTTTTGAAATTCAACTATTTGCTTGAAAATTCAAAGGCTTTTATTTTTATTTTTAATCTTTCTTGTTTGAAAATTCAACTGTTTGGTTTTAAAATGCACTTCTTTTGGCGTGAAGTTTATTCTTTTTTGTTTAAAAATTCGACTATTTTGTTGAAAATTCAACTATTTTGTTAAAAATATAATTATTTGGCTGAAAACTTGATTATTTAAAAAAAAGTTAATTTCGGTGTCGAAACATCTTTTTTGTTGTTGAAAATTCAACTGTTTTGTGAAAATTTCGTCTTTATCAATAAAATAATTAGTTTTTCTGGATTGAAAATTAATCATTTTTGTAAAAGTGACATCTTGGTTAAAGAAAATGTTATGGAAAATTCAAGTATTTGGTTAAAAATTGAAAAAGTTTGTTAAAAAGTCAACAGTTTTTGTTTGATGTTCAAATTTTTTTGTTTGAAAATTCATCCACTTGATTGAAAATTCACTTTTTCAGGTTGAAAATTCTAGTCTGGTTCAAAATTTACAGTCGTAAATAAAGTAAGGGATGCTAATCTGACTGACAACCTGCACGTGGTGCATCCTGGGCAGACATGAAATTAGTTTGGCGAATGTCAGCAGTAAACGAAGAGAAGTATTTTTCTATCTACTTATAATCAATTTACACTGTGAATTGACATTGAATAATGCTGTTGCATCTGGTTTTTATTATAACATTGAGTATAAGTTATTACGTCATAAGCTGAAACTTAAGTTGGCCCCTCATTCTCATGGAATTGCATACATGTGAGGGGCCAAAAAGTAGTTTTTATTTTTTTAAACTATGAAGTAATGCTGTGATCATTTCCGCAAAAATATATTTTGGAGCCTTGAATGTGAGCATGATATAGGCAAAAAATGGTAGGTGTGCAAGAAGTATTTCATTAAAAAAAATTGTTACAAAATTACAATAATTTTTTTCACACCCTTCTCCTGAAAGGAATTAGGTGTCAATTTTTTTTTAAATTGTCTTAGTACCTTCTATAATATATATTTGAACCATCAAAATCGGTTGAGCCAATTTTGAGAAAATTGATTTTTTTATTTTTTCAAAATTTATTTATAATTTTTGTAAAAAATTTTTTTTGAACTTGGCACTTCGGGTAAATTAGTTTCATAATGAAAGAAACTTATCCCCTAAATATGAAGCAAATCCATGCGGGGGCACCCAGACCATGCTTATCCTGCTACGGCCTTTAAAAACGTTTGGCGATTTAAGAAGAGACTACGAAAAATACCGTCTCCTACGAAACCAAGGAGAACAGAAGGAATGTAGTAGAGAATGTCACAGCACAATTAATCAACCTATTTTCAATGAAGACGATGATGTCTACGTTTTGCAGAAGTGTGTCATACCTGAATTGCATGTCCTGCACGGCTTTGTAAACCACTTATTTTGGCAAGGTTTGGTTCCCCTGTTAGGCCGAGAAAAAGCTGTATTGTGGCCGTGCAAACTCAATCTGGTTTCAAAAAATTATCATGGTGATGCTTTTGAGGGCAATGCGCGTAGAAAATTAATGAAAGAGTCAGATAGGCTCAAAGATCCCGAAATATGTAAAGAGGTAGGTATTTTTAAAGTTATACCTTATATTGCCGCTTTTAAAGCTATGGATAAGGTGGTGAATTGTTGTTTTATCTCTGGGAAAGTAGGATCTTCACTGGATAACTATATTGAAGAACTAAAGAAAGCTTTGGAAAGTCTTGAGAAGCTTTCAGAAACACTAAAGATTCACGTAATTCTTGCACATGTAAAAGAAGGTTTCCAGTTCATTGAAAGAAATAACGGCTTAGGTTTTTGGTCAGAACAAAGTGGTGAGTCAATTCATCGTGATTTCTTGAAGTTTTGGTAACGTTATAAAGTTAAAGGCTATCATCGTGACACTTATATAACAAATTTACTGAAAGCTGTTGTTGAATTTTCATCGCTACATCTTTAACTATTAACTCTAAGTATGCCATCATTATTGAAACAAACAATACTCTTATCACTTTCTAAAATTTGTTTTAAAAAAACGACAAAAAAAAATTTAAAAATAAAACGACAAAAAAAAAGAAAGGGATCAGTTAACCACTACGTCCTCGCCGTTGATCCTGGGTCACGCTAAAAGTGGTTTCAATAAATTTGTCCTCGAAATCATGATTTTCAAGATAGTTTCATTCCATTTTACAATCAAAGAGTTTTTTTAGCGAGAACGAAAAATCATGTTGCCAGACTAAATTATCAATTGATTTCCGAATAAAAAATAACAATGTCAACAATGAATAATAAATACACACTCAATTTCTTCGACTCGGAGTTAAAAAAAACGGATTACACGTATATACTCAAATGCTCTACTTTGCTAACCATGAATGCGCATAGCATAAACACAAAAGCGTCCATAACTTGCGAACCCGATCACTTAGGATTTTCAGGTTGACATTTTTTTCATCTACAGACGATGTAGAAACTTTCTGCGTTAGCCGATTTTGGATCCATTTTTGGACCACTTTTACAGGCTTGGGGAACACTGTGAATTCTGGAGCTGCGGCACCATTGGTAACGGACGTTATGACGAAGTCTTTCGAAGAGGAGAAACTTCCGAATGATTGGAAAGAGGCTTCGGCCTATTTCCTCAACCTCGGTGGTCTGTAAATGTATGGAGAGAATCATCGTAAACAAAATGCAACCTTTTTTAATGGCGAATGGAGTAATTCCGGATAACCAAGATCGCTTTGTGCCAGGAAGATCGGCGGTGACAAGCCTTCTACATTGTGTGGATAAATGGACTGCAAGTATCGAAGCGAGTAATACGGTGGATGTAATCTACTTGGATTTTGCGAAGGCTTTTGATCGAGTACCTTTTAGAAGGCTGTTGGCTAAGCTCGAACACCTTGGCATAAGAAGGAAGCTTTTAGTATGGATTGAGGATTTCTTACGGAATAGGACATCGAGAGTAAGAGTAGGTGAAACCTACTCAGATGTCTATAAAGTCACAAGCGGTGTTCCGCAAGGCTTGGTCTCAGGGTCTATCCTGTTCATAATGCACGTCGCAGATATTTTTGAAGGGCTAAGCACAGAGGGCAGAGGGTACGCTGATGACACTAAAATTTTTGGTGAATCTTCAAGGTCTGGGGGAATACAGGAAGATTTGGATTGAATTGTACGATGGACGGACAAATGGCTTTTGACACTTAATGCTGAGAAGTGTACAGTACTGCGCTTAGGAAGGGGAAATCCGTGCCGAGACTATTTTGTGGGCTAAAAAGAAGTCAAGGCTGTCACTTCCCAAGTCGATCTTGGCTTGACAGTAAGTAAGGACTTGAAATGGGAAGATCAGATAAGCAAGAGCGTGAGGAAAGCCAATTCGCTAATTTACAGAATAAGGAAATCTGTCTGCTTCATGACGCCTTCATTATTTGTTAAAGCTTTCACAATGTACGTACGTTACATGATGTCTATAACTCTCCTGGACTGCAAAACATCTTCACAAGGAATGCGAATCCACATCTAAGGGGCCACAGCTTAAAGCTATACAAGGAATTTGCTCGTACTCAGGGCAGGTACAATTTTCTACCCTTGCGAGTAGTTGATAATTGGAACCAGTTACCAGAGAAAAATCGTAGAGGCCACATCAACAAACTCGTTTAAAAACCTATTCGACGACTATTTGGCTCAAGTATGAAGGATGTCTGATTCAGAGACAAGGGATGTTGGTAAAAGTGTCTATGATGATAAACGAAAGTGTTAAAAAGTCGTGAATTATTAATGAAGGCCGTTGCCCATCTAAGACTTTCTGAATTAGGTTTTTGCAGTGAGACCTCACTTTTATTTTATTTTGATTTGTATTTTCTTTTTGTATAATTAGGTTGATACTGGTGCACAAAGTGCAAAATGAGATACTATTTTTAATTTTGATTTTTAATGAACAAAAGACTTTTTTAATTTAATTTCAATTACTCAGATTAAATATGAAAACGTTCTGTATGTTATGTATCTCTACAGTACGCTGTGATATGTTATGCTACGTTATTTTCTGTTGAGCAAAATAATTTCCAAATTTAATCATTGGCCACAGCCGCAATTATCTGCTAGGATTAATTTATATGATAGGGAAATGTATCAGCTTATGCTGCTATTCCTTTAATAAATAATAATAAAACTAAAAAAAGGCAAAAATTAGTTTACTTGTGGTAAGTGCAAAATACGTTCAGGATTCTTTGAGCCTGCACAGACTGCATAGTCCGCGATAGTCCCCCTACTTAAATGAATTCTTAATTTTATTATTATTAATTCAATAAAGAATTAGTAACCAGTAATTTCTATTTAATATAAATGTTTATTAAAAGTGCCAAAACTATGGAATAATCAAAGATCTTACGTATTGTACATATTATATATAAATATTAAGGATTTTTCAGTAGTACACATAACCTCAAAATTTAATAATCTTTAGAATGTTTTATAAAATCGAGAGAAATAATTATGCTTTTAAATATTACAAAATTTAAAATTATCTCATTTCAAATAAATTAGATGTTTTACAATTTATAGATTTTAAATTTTATAGATTATTACATTTTGAGGTTATGTGTACCCCCGGAATATACTTAAGTATATATGAAATTATCTTTTTAGGAGAAATGGAATGTGGAAAGTTATTTCTACCCCAAAAACAAATTTGTAAATTTATTTTTAAATTATAAATAAATGTGAAAATACATTAGTAATGATTGTAGAAATTTAAATATTATTATATATACTAGCTAATGTGGAAATTTATTTCCATGTTAGAAATATAAATCTGGAAATGTATTTCCACCTTAGAAACCGCCGGCGTTACCATGAAAAGAAAGAATCGTCTCCAGGCGGAGAGAGTCGATTTTGAAGTCGATTCTTGCAGCAGTAGGAATCGATTCTCAAGCGCAAGGAATCGAATCCTCCGAGGAATCGGACTCGACTCTGGGATTCCTAACATACGCCTTGCGGTCATGGATGCACAGAAGGTTGCGGCAGTCTAGGATTTCTGACATCAAAACCTCCAATAATGATATGAAGACTGACGTCTCAAAGAACGATGAATGGATCAGCACACTTGAGGTTGATTCAACAGTTTTACGACGATGACTCCCTCGACACCTCCATCAATAATCAGGAGTAAGCTGCCGTTCACACGACCTTTGAAATATATGGATTATCAATTAAATCGAACGAGAACCTTCCAGCATTGATTGCTTTAATCGCTACGGCACTTGAGGTAACTTGTTTTAAGCGGGACCTCATCAAAAACATTTTTAAATTTCAGACACAGTCATCAAATGGTTTGCATCTTATTTAAGTAATCGATCAAAAGAAGTAAATATTAGTAAGGGTGAGTGATCGGGCTGGGTCGGGGTCAGGCGTGGCGTTCCTCAGGGTTCCATCCTTAAACCGATCTTATTCAATCTCTATACTTCTGATCTTGGACGTGCACTTAAAAATTATAATTACCATGAACATTCCGATGATTTAAAATTGTACATTTCGGAACCTATTTCCTCTCTGGATCGATTGCTGAGTTGAGTATAGGAAGATATTGATTGTGTGGTCCATTCGGCTTTGGTCAAGGGATTAGCTCACAACCCTAGTAGAACAAAGGCAATCGTCATAGAGCCTTCAACATAACCCTCTTCTGATAAACTAGCAACCCTACCTCCATTACAGGTTAATGGACTTAACATACCCTTCGTCGAGTCGGTTTCGGATCTGGGCCTCATCCTGAAGCGAACATTATCTTGGAAGGAGTTGATCTGTGAATTACAGTAAACTTTCCCCTATTTTAACGTCCTTGAAACGTACACGACCAATTATTTTAAGGCTCGGGCCCCCCCCCCCCCCTCTACCGCGAGTCGTCAGTTTATTTTTATCAAGCGACGTTCATTGGCTGCCCCGGCCTTTTATCGCTGCGCTTCCTCTAAGCAACTTTTTGAACTGTGTGTGTGCCGGAAAGCGCGGGTCTATTTGAAATCAATAAATAATATTAATAATAATACAGGTAAGTACACCCGAGATTCCTAGGACATTCACGCAGTTTCTCCGCATAAGGCGCGAGAGACGGTTGCGACTCTCGCATCGGAAGCGCCGCTGTGCGCGAGTACTCAGTCGAGTATATAGGGCAATGTGATGCATTCCAAGTGGAAACGGTTCAGACGGTCCCGACTTATTGCGCAGTTGCAAAAGTCGCGGTCCGTTGGCCAGTGTTTTTGTTGACGTACGACATGAAAATATATATAATTTCATGGAAATAGCGTAAGCTGCCAACTAAAAATCAATATAATAGAATAAAAAACGACTCCAATATTTCGCGGAATAGTGAGTTTTCTAGCATGACGTCATGTCCATACAATGAGATGTGGAAATGTCAGGAAGGTTAGCATAGGAGCGCAGAAAACTTTTCGGAGAAAGTATTCTAAATGTAAAAAAGTAATTTATAAAGGTCCACTGGAACGTGACAAACATAAATTACCGTTATTGCTATTCTTGCTCAATAAATATCGCGTAAACCGTAAGTGATAGGCCAAATTCGATGTTAGTTTATGATATCGGTATCATATTATAGTGTAGTATATTGGATACTCAAAACTAAAAAATGAGATCCATTTTTACCTATCTCTCACGGTTTACGAGATAATTGTTGTTAAAAATAACAATAACGGAAGGTTCCCCTCAGATTCCAGTGGAACGTTCCCAACCGGCGGACATTTTACACGTTCCGGGATCGTTCCGTGCTATTAGGGTAGAATTCTAGGATAGGTGGAAACGTCAGCCGTCAGGAAGGTTACCGAATGGGACTGCAACTGCATACGACTTTTTGGATAAAATATTCTAAACGTAAAGGTAAGCTATAAAGGTCTGAATTTAGTAACATTTTTCAAGTGTTTCGCGAAATACAATCAACTATCTGAAATTGGAGGTTAGATTACCCGGTTCTGATTGAATCGATCTGACTTACTTTTACGTTTAGCATATTTTCTCGAAAAAGTTGTCTGCGTTCCCATAATGTCATGCTAAAATACTCAATTCAAGGCTTCCCGCTGTTCGGGTCTCTTTTTTTCATTGGTCAGCCACCGACGGGGGCGTGACCGTACAGCCCGTATAGGGACCGTGTTCGGAGGTGACGAATCTGCACAACTTAAAATAAGCGTGTATAGGGGGGTTAAAATAGGTGAACTTTGAAATGGGCGATCTTTAAAATAGGCGGAGGTTCACTGTATCTAGCAAAACTTCCGAATCCTTCAGCAACTGAATATGAACAAAAATTCTCTTCCCACCTCCACTCGCATTCACCTCGTAAAAAGCCTCATCCTTCCGATTTTCGATTGCGGTTTTTTATTGTATGATGACCTTAATTTGAAACACGAGCGTTCGCTCAATGCATGTATTAGGTTTATTTACAATATTCCTAGGAGTGAACACATAACAAAATATATAGAAAAAGCTGCATTTTTTAATGTAGCTAAGAGAAGACAATTCTTTATGGGTAACTTGACGTATTCAATAATGAAAAATGAAGTTCCTCAGTAGCTTTACAAATTTTTTCATTTTTTAGATAAAAAACAATCTGTTACACAACAAAACCGCCAATTGTTCGAACAAAGGCGGTTTCGGT
>CAKNYM010041598.1:91220-104083 GCA_932195095.1 Andricus curvator
TAGGTCAGATTAAATTAAGGTATAATTCTTATTTTCTACCATAACAAATCTTCCCAATCCAGACTTCGTGAAAGAAAGACAGTACTAAGATTTTCTTCCCACTGAAGATGTAAACTTCAACTTTCATTTATTGTGAGAGTTGCTCTTCTTTGGGACCAATTACCGTCTAGTTTCAGAGATTCTCCATCACGATATCACTTTAAGCATGACCTTTTTACACATCTATATCAAATCAGTAATTCCACTTTAGAAATAAGCCATTGGCAGCACATAATTTAAATCCAGATTAAAATATATCCTGTAGAATCCGACTTACTATTCTACTTTACCAACACTTATTATTTATTTAATCTCAATCATATTATTTTGATAGATCATTTCATTCACTGTTTGTTTCTTCTTCAATGCAGCTTCTACGATTCTAGAGTACTAGCTTTAAATTTTAGTTTATCTTATTTTATTTATCCTTTAAAACTGTTTAATAATACTACCATACATTTAACATTCATCGATCAGTGCTTGTAATTATATATTTTATTATGTATACTCTGTTCCTTAGAGGGCTAATTAGCCGTAGGGACTTTCTGGAAATAAATACAAATACAAATAAATTGATATTACTGTAATTTCATATATTATATAAATGTATTTGTTAATATTTGAGAACTATAATTATCCTAGACGTCCTTCGTGTGCTGATATCCTTAGTTTTATTGTAAATATAAATAATATAATATTCTATTATCCCTGGCAAAAAATTATTGTATTCCATACTCACCACATTGCATGGCATACTATAATTAATTCATAATACAGTAATTTAAAAACAAAATGTAAAAAGTGCTGTTGTATTATATTATTCTTATGTAATTATGCAACTAGTATGAATTAGAAGTTTAAATAAAAAAGGAAACTTTATTTTTGAAAAAGTTCGATCCCCTACGTCAGTTTTACCACTGCGCAATTTTAAGAATAAAATACTTCGCCGAACGAACGCCTTCTTCCGAACGAACATATTCCTCCCTTATTCCACTCAGGCGTCGATTTATACTTTGAGTTAGTTCGATATCAAAAAAAGCCTCGGTGGCGCAGACGATAGCACATTAGGCTTCCGTGCAGGAGGATTAGGGTTCGATCCCTGAGCCGGTGCCAATGGAAATTTTTCTATGTACTTCTACCGGGGCTTGGGTGGTTCGGAACTCACCTTAAACTGTAGGTCTCCGCAGAAGAGTCTGGTTACGTACCAAGGATTAAAAGGACTTGTCGAGGGTCTATCCTTGGGGGCCCGATTTGGAGTACTGCTTTGAGAATAAACACGGGTGTGGCAGAATAGGCTTTACAGCTTGATCGCCAGGGGAGAACCCCCCCTCCCGCCGCTCGCATTAAAACTATAATAACTAAGCTAGTTTGATATAAATAATTATGAAATATTACTGTCTATTTGAAAGTACGTGTTATGTTTCAAAACTCAATTTGGTAATTTGCTATATGATTTTTGTATTGATTTTTAATATTGCGACTCATATTATTTGAATTAATTATATTTTTAAAGTTACATTGTAAATATAGTTATTTATGATACAAGGACCCTAAGTGGCACTTGTTCGGCCGAGTACTGCAATGTACACGAGGCAAAGTGCCACTTAGGGGCCAACCCTGGCGGACCGAACGAACGGAACGGATACGCTACAGCGTATCCTTATAGTATCCGCATCGTATCCTCTCCGTATCATGCAAGAAAAACTCATTAAAAAAGAAAGATTAACATTTCACTTGTTGAAATTCGGATTCTACGTGAAATTTTGAGTTAAAAGGTCACAGAGTAATTGCAATAGTTTTTCTTGCAACATTAAAAACTTTTAAAAAATATAATACTTATCGATGACGTGCGCTGAAGGCGACTTCAAACGCATCGTCGTTCAGTAGCAGTTAATAGGCGTTATCCGTCGACGATGCGTTTGAAGTCGCCTTCAGCCCACGTTATCGATAAGTATTATATTTTTTTAAAGTTTTTAATATTTGCAAGAAAAACTATTGCGATTACTCCGTGACCTTCTAACGCAAAATTTCACGTAGAATCCGAATTTCAACAAGTGAAATGTTCATCTTCGTTTTTTAATGAGTTTTTCTTGCATGATACGGAGAGGATACGATGTGGATACTGTGAGGATACGCTGTAGTCAATCATAAGTGCAAATAGGTTGCATAAAGTTCTAATCTAAAAACCCGAGAGGGTCCAGAGGAAGAGTCCGGTAATGTGCGTGGGTTAAGAAGTCGATACTAAAATACCCTAAGTACCCTAAATAAATACCCTAAATACCCTCAGTAAAAATGTTGCGGCCTATTCTAAAAAGTGCTATTTTAGGTATCGTTCGCAGTACCTAAAATCGCACTTATGATGATGGTGTGCTAAAATAGTTATCTGTGATACAATGACCCTAAGTGCAACTCTTTCGGCCGAGTGTGAAAGTTGCAGTACGAGTCGCAGTCGAGGCGTAGCCGAGATGAGATGAGTACTGCAATTTACACGAGACAAAGTGCCACTTAGGGGCCAAGTGTCACATACTATTTTTCATTACACCAGTCAATAATAAGTGCAAATAGGTTGCATAGAGTCATTATCGAAAACCCCGAGAGGGCCCAGAGACGGAGTCCGGTAATGTGCGTACGGTAAGAAGTTGATACTAAAATACCCTAAGTACCCTAAATAAATACCCTAAATAAAAATTTTACGGCCCATGCAAAAAAGTGCTATTTTAGGTATCGTTCGCAGTACCTAAAATCGGACTTATTGAATAAGTTTTGTAGAGTTTATTATTTTTGCTCAAAAAGAATTTGCAATATTTTTCAATTGTATGCCTTTGGCCGATACACGGCATCCCTATGAGAGAAGCTGTTGCGTGCCCGCGCCTTAGCCCTTAATCTACCTCTCTCTCCCTTCTTCCTCTTTGTCAATCCCCAGATCGTCACCAGCTAGAGCGGCTGCGCCGTCTATACTCATAGCGTTGAGTACTTTCGCCGTAGCTACACGTTACAAATTCGAGGTGCACGAATTCTCGTTTTGTGTTTTTTCGGATTATTTTTTCGGGTGATTAAGTGTTGTGTGGGGTTCAAAACTGGTGCAGGATATTCTGATGGCGGATACGTCTCCTAATTTGCCTGTGGGTTCTCAGAGGAGCTCGGACACTAGGGCCCAGGAGCGTCTTGATGTTGCGCAATATAGTGAAATTGAACGGCGTCATTCGTTTTATGATGCCGACACCGACTCAAGCGAAGACCAGGATTCTCTCCCGGCAAAGAGACCTCGTTTCAAGAGTAGTAGATCTCGTTACCGCGACTTACAAAATCAGATTAATGCCTTAGTGGGCTTGGTTTCCCGAGAAGCTTCTGGTTCTTCAGAGCCGGGATCGTCTACAAGGCTATTGGACTTCGGGGAATTGAGAACCGACGTAGATGAGAGGAAAGCAGTTCGTCCAGCCCTAAAAGAGCGTTTGGACAGGATCAACGACCTACAGCGTTTTGGATCATCAGAATGGAAACAGGTTAGGTATTCGAACGCTTTGAAGAGCTTTCTTGCGTCGCCTGGCTTTACGGATCTCAAGGTTAATGAAGAGCTTCGCCACCTCGATAAAAGGAAGGACCCGCTATTACCGGCGGAACGTGTTTTAGCTGGTTTGACAAATGCTGTATTTGAGCAGAAAGAATTGTTAGCCCATAATCTGCAAGCAGTGGTAGATTGGGCTTTTTCGAGGTTTGATGATTTTACTCCGCAAACATTGTTTGAACATTTATCATCGCTTTTTGGCTCAGGCTCACAGGTACAGACGAATTTTGACCTGATAATGCAAGCGATTTGCGGGAAGAGGGCGGAGTGCATTGAGAATAGAA
The DNA here is from genome assembly GCA_932195095.1 of Andricus curvator. Taxonomy (NCBI): domain Eukaryota; kingdom Metazoa; phylum Arthropoda; class Insecta; order Hymenoptera; family Cynipidae; genus Andricus; species Andricus curvator. Next base: position 95,109 of record CAKNYM010041598.1, read on the forward strand.
GGGAACGCCTCCTATCCGAGCTTCAAAACAAAAACGTTCGGGCAGCTTTACGCAGAGTTCCTCCTAGTGCAGAATATCTTTTTGGCAAAGAGGATTTGTCACATCTTATCCAGTCTCTAGGGGGTTCTCAGATTTGGCTAAACACGCCTTCATACATGGCGACCAAGGGACCACTTCCAAGGAAAGTCTTCTCCTCCTCTACTTCATCCAACAACCGGACTTTTCAACCACCACGGGGATCATCGCAGGCTCCAGGTTTCAGAAACGACTCGCGACGAGGTAATTTTGTCCCTAAGATTGCAACAAAGAAGGGACCACCCGGATCCAGGCCCGCGGATTCCTTTCGTGGAAATCCAAACGATAAATGACTACCCATCAGTTCCGGTATTCTCGGGAGGCCAGCTATGTCACTTCCGAGAAAGATGGAGGGGTTTGGGGGCTGCACCCAACATTCTCAGCCTGATTTCCGGTTACTGAATTCCTCTTGGTTCAAAACCAAGGTTGATACGCAATTGGAAGGATTCCAGTTTTTTAACAAGGCCATCGCAACAGATGTCTCAACAGATCGATCTGTTGAAGAGGCAAGGGATTCTCGAGCCTTCAACACGTTTTGGCCCCAGCTTCATCTCAAGAGTTTCATTTAATCTCACATTTCAAGATGCCAGATTTTCTGCAAGACGGGGACTGGATGACGCGAATCGATCTGTTTCAAGCTTACTTTCACGTACCAGTGGCAGTGTCCCATCGTTGCCTCCTTCGCCTCGTGTATGGCAAGGAGCTTTTGCAGATGAAGAGATTGCCCTTTGGCCTCTCATCTGCCCCTCAGATCTTCGCGACCATAACGAACTGGATTGCGGAAATCCTTCGTTCGCGAGGTATGAGGGTAGTCTTGTATCTGGACGACTTTTGTTTGGTCTCTCAGGACAGAACCAAATTAAGCTCACAGATCAACCAGGCTGTCGAGTTGCTGAAGTTTCTGGGGTGGATGGTTAATCGCGAGAAGTGTATTCTGAATCCCTGCCAAGAGATGGAATTTTCGGGAATACTCTGGAACACGCGGGACAATCTCAAGAGTCTTCCGAGCAAGAAGGCCCAAAAGATCACGGGCCTGATAGGGGAAATACGATTAAAGGGGCGTTGTACGCTGAAACAGACTCAGTGCCTACTGGGGCACATGAATTTTGCCAACTTTGTAATTCACAGGGGGCTTCTTCACTGCCGCTACCTTCAGAGGTTTTTAACCCAGTTCAATCAACAAAGACCTCGACAGAAGTTAGCGATTACGTCTCGAGTGGAAGAGGAGTTACAGTGATGGCAGGGGGCCTTGACGTCATCGGTATGCCTGCACAGGGGACGGATAACCAACTTCCTGACGACGGATGCAGCGGACACTGGGTGGGGAGCCCAGCTAGATGGATCCCACATCTCCGGATCGTGAACCAAGGATCAGAAACGATGGCACTCGAACAAAAAAGAGATGTTTGCGGTATATGCTGCAATAAAACAGATGGCTCATCATCTCCAGGGCGCTCACATTCTGCTTCAGTCGGACAATTGTACCCTGGTAGCCTACATTCAGAAGGAGGGAGGTACAAGGTCGATAGGTTTATTGGACCTGACCTACCAAATTCTCCATCTTCTCGACCAGCAGAAAATAACCCTGTCGGCGGCATATCTCCCAGGCAGGTACAACGGAATCGCAGGCCGATTGTCAAGGAAGAAGGCGCTCCCAGAGTGGTATTTGCTTCCCGCTGCGACAGACGAAATCTTCGCAAAATGGGGAGTCCCAGACATCGATCTTTTTGCGTCAGCAAATTCGGCTGTAGTCAGGCCCTATATTTGTCGAGACTACAGCGATCCTTACGCCTTCTTCACCGACGCCTTCAGTCGTCCATGGCACTTCAGACTAGGATGAGTCTTTCCTCCTCCCAATCTCATACCCAGAGTGCTTGCCCACCTGAACAGCTGCAAAGGGCAATTCTTATTAGTAGCGCCAAGATGGGATCAGACGTTTTGGATGTCAGATCTGCTCAACAGGAGCACGGAACCACCTCTAACCATGCAGGACTTGGAAAATGTGCTGATAGACTTGACCACAGGTCAACCTCCGCCGCAAGTGGAACGGCTCACACTACAGGTATGGAAAGTTGGGTGTGGGAAGATTTAGTCGAGGACTGGTCCCAACAGGAAAAGAATTTGCTTAAAGACAGTTGGAGGAGTTCGACTTTGCAGACCTACAGGGCCCCTATTCTAAGATGGCTTCGTTGGTGTGAAAGCACAATATTAACCCTAGGTCTCCACAGGGAAAGGATTTGGCCAGGTTCTTAGCAGACTTATTTATTACTGAAAAGTTAGCTTAGCACCATCCTTCTTCACAAGTCTGCAGTAGCACCATTCTGCGCAGGTAGGTCTACATTAAGTTTATCCTCAGATTTTTTGGTTCATCACGTCCTGAAAGCAATTTCAGTCGCAAAACCTCAAGAAGTTCGACCTCGAATCTGGGATGCGCAGATTTTGCTTAATTGGTTGTCTATGCGCACTGCCAATTTATCATTCTTTGAACTTTCAAGACGTACAGCAGTGTTACTTTTATTGGCATCCGGCCGTCGTATTCACGATCTTACTCTTTTAAAAATCTCAAAGAATTTTCTCGTCAACTTGGAGAACGAGATAATTTTATGGCCAGCTTTTGGATCAAAGACGGATCGGGCTTCGTTCAGACAGTCAGGGTGGAAGCTCTCCAGACACCCGAATATCTGGTTGTGCCCCATAACATGGGTCAGGGCTATGCTGAGAAAATCAAAAGATAGAAGAAAAGAGAGTAGTGTGGACGCCCTGTTTATTACCATCGTTGGAACCGTCAAGGCAGCTTCCAAGACAGTGATTGCAACGTGGGTTCGATCGGCTCTCAGAGATGCTGGAATAGACGCTTCCCCGGGTAGCATTCGTTCAGCGGTTGCATCTCGTGGATGGCTAGGCGATCTTCCAGTCCAGGACATTTTGGACCGAGGCAATTGGAGATGCGCGGAGACGTTCAGAAAACACTATTGCCAGGTCTATTACCAGGTCACTATTGTCAGGCGGTTTCTACTTCGCTTGTATCAAACTTTACTCCCATCTAAGTAGTGAGTATATGCGGCACCTTTTATAGTCCCATCTAAATAGTGAGTATGCAACAGCTTTTGAAAAAATAATATAATAATAAAATTAGACAGCGAAAAAGAATTTCGACTCTTCTTCCTTTATATTCTTTTATAAATCACATAGCGTTGAGTTCACCAGTAGATAACAAACACGTCTAAGGCGCGGGTACGCAACAGCTTCTCTCATAGGGACGCCCTGTATCGGCTCCGGCACACAATACGTGTTTTGTTGTAATTCAAAACACTTGCATTAAAAATTGAGGTAATTTTTTTAAAATAAATTTGATCTCCGTCACTATGGATGGTCAAAAATACTTTTATATGAAGATTAGAAGGGAATCTTATAAAATGTAATAACATTTTCTTTAAACATTCAAAAATGAGTAGTTTTTCACTATTTGCTTAAAAAACAAAATTTAATTTTTCATTTATTTTCAGGGGGAGAAAAAATGGCCCAGACTTTGAATAAGACATTAATCATGTATTTCGAAGCTTATAAAAAATGGATAACTCAAAATCCCCAACTGATCGGTGATATTGAAAGCACCGTGAAATGCTTATCGTTTTTTACCGCAGGTAAATGAACAAAGATAATTTTTTTTTTTTATATATTTATAATTAATATACTATAGTAAAAACACATTCATTGTATCCATAGAAGTAATGTATTAATTACAAATTTCTTTCCGTAAAAGTTAATTTGTAACCTGCGATTGCATTTCCCATTTGAGAAGTTTTTTTTTTTCATTTTGATACAAAATGATATTAAAAGTTGTCTATCATATTATTATCTTTTAATTATTTCAGGTCGGTTTCACAATGCATCATTGGTATCAGAATTTATTTATTCTTTGCCAAATTTGCTGGTCCTCTTTAACGATCGACTGATTTATAACAGCAAATGTGTGGAGAGTAAACTGCCAGAGTTGCAATCAAAAATAAAAACCTGGTTAACTATTGTCGATTACACAGAAGCCCTTTTTGAAGTTTCAGCTAAGAGATTATGGGGAGAAGCAGGGAAATGGCTGATAATTGTGCTGATCCAGACTTTGAAGTAAATATATTTTTTTAATGAATCAATAATATTATCATATAAATGAAAAGCGACCAGTCGACCGAGAAACATCGGGAATATTTAGAGCTCAGATAAAATTTGATAAATATGTTGATGGATTTGGAACTCTTTTCATTTCAAATGCTTATAATTGGAAATTGACGAATGTTAAAGCTTTTAACATTGTTCAAATTTAAATTGTTTAATTTTTAAAGACTTTCAGTTTAGATTTATATGTTTCTGAATAAGGTTTGTTTTTTCAATTTTTTTTATCTCAGGTTTAAAATTTAATTAGTTTTAAATTCTTAAACTTTAAGTTAGTTCTTTTCTAAGGCTTCAAATAAAACTGCTTAATTTTGAGAGGCTGTCCCTTTAATATGGTTTAATATTGAGCCATTCAATTTGCAATTGTTCGAGTTTGAACAAATTTCAGTTGAAAATTATGCAATTTTAAATTAAATGCTTAAATTTTTTCATCGTTCAATTTCGAATTCTTGTATGTCGTACAAATTTAAATGCCTACAGTTGCAAATGTTCCATTTTCCAGTTTTAATGAAAAATTTACGACTTTAAATACAAAAATGGTGCATTTTTGTTTCAGATTTTAAATTGTTCAAATATTTTTACTTCTAATTAATTGCAGTTACATGCAAAATATAATGAACTAAGTAAATTATTTCTTAATTTCTTTGATTGAATTTCTCCCCCGGGGAAAATATTGAAAACGAGGAATAAACCGGGTATTTTTTCACAAGACCTTTGCCAAAATTGTATCACATAATAGCAATGATTAAAAAATATATTTTCATGTTAAAGGACAGCGTTGAGGCTGCTTTTGGTTTTCCGCTATAAAGAGCGCGTCACACAAACTCCAGCAATTCCTCCTTTAAATCGCGAAAAGATTAAGGAACAGGAGGGCAGAGAACCTGTGGACGATGGATTTTGTTTGAAACGGTCTGGTGCTGTTGTTAGGAGCGTTAGGAACAGTAACGTAGCTCCAAATCGCATGTGGACGCCACTTGCTCCTCCGATTTGCTCAGATAGATCGGAATCGAACGTGCAGTGCAGTCCTTCATCCAGAAAAAACATCATTCTTGCAGAAGTGAGTAACAAATTCATATTGGGTGTCGATTGAGGTGAGAATTTAATTCATCGTGTGGGAAAAAAGCGGAGAAAACTTTGGAATTTCTGTCAGGGGCTCAGGAACAAAACAATTTGAATTTTTGGTCTGAGACATTATTACATTTGACATTACATTACACATTTGACATTCCATGTCAAATGTACTGTAAAAAATAAAGTAAATAGGATTTCGATTGATATTTTTAGATAAACAGTAAATAGTATATTATGTATCTAGGAGGTCGAGGCGCTGCGCGACCAAAAACGCTTTCATTTGTTAAATTTTAAATGCTTTAAACATAACATTGGTCAATATTCAAGACATGAAATTGTTTAATATACAGTTGTTCAATTTTGAATGCCTTCAGTTTTCAACAATACCTTTAACTTTGAATGCTTCAAATGTGAAAGTTGTTCAATTTCTTCAACTTCCAAATCTTTTCGTATTTTGCTCGCTTTGATTTGTAAATTTCCAAATATTTACCGCTTTAAAACCTTAGGTACAATGTTTAATGCTTCCAAATATCAATTATTTAAATTTGAATGTTTAAAAGCAATTTTGTCATTTTAAAGTTTCCATTGAAAGAAGAAAATTTTATTTGAAACAGTGCAATTGAGAATTTCTAAATTTGTAAAGCGTTTAAACGTCATTTGCATGGTTTTCAAAAGTTTTAGTGTCAATATTAAGGAATCGATACCCTGAGGAACCAGTAGGTAATTATTACTGTTATAATGGTTTACGTGCTTCATTTTTAGACACTATATGTAATCAAACCGCTTCTGCACCTCGGATGTTTATCGATCAGAGGGCAGAAACGTTGGAGCCCTTGGTTTTTGTCCTTCGTCATAGACCTTGCAAGGTAAGAATAATTTTTTCTTTCCTTGAGAAAAAAAATGGGCAATATTGTCATGCTTGTTTTCTTTATAGTTTGCGGCTCTTTAGTCAAGAAGCCAGAGCAGCGAAATTCAACAGAGAAGAAAAGGAAGAAATCTGTCGTAGAAGAATAGGCTTACTTCTTTATTTACTACGATCACCTTTCTATGACAATTGCAGTCGCATGAGGATCTATTCTCTGCTCGATTTGATTTCAAGATCAGTGCCTTTCGCTAGAATTGTTGCCGATCCAATCGCTAAGTATCTCCCGCATTGGCAAAACACCTACTTTTACATGTGGTCTTGTTAAATAAGTTACATCTGTAAAAGAAATGTATTTTATTTTCACTGCATTAAGTAGATTAGAGTTGTAAAAATGTAGATCAAATTCATATTCGCTTTAATTTAATGTCTAAGTGAACTTACTGAAATTTGGATGTAAAAACTTTAGAATTCACAATGGCGCACGGACATTCCACTCAGTTTTTAAGGTCGTTATGATAGGAAAGGTGGGAGATTTGTAAAAACTAAACACTATGCAAATAAATGGTAATAATTTACAAATATATTACATCCTGACTGGAGTACACTTAAGCAGAAAGTACAAATATGGCATTTCAAATAGGAGTATACATGTGCGTAGACATAATTATTCGCTCATTTGCAGTAGCGCGTTTATGGCCGTCGCCCTTTGACCCCCTTGGGCATCGTAGACCGATTTTATCACCTCCTTGTCGATGTTTGGGAACATTTCAGCAATCTGGAATAAAATAATGTAATATGTGTTACGAGCGACGTGTGTGTTTAATTGGATTTGTTACGAATTCTGATACTTATGATTTTGTGAGTTCATGATTAAATTCGTCTTAAAATTATTTAAGATACAGAATTTGGAATTCATTAATTTGTTAGGAATGCGATAAATACGAAATCGGATGTTAGAGTACCGTTTTTTCGTTATCAATAGTGATAAAATAAGAAAATCATATTATCCCCGCAGCCTATAAAACCATTTGTTCAATTTCGAGTACTGACAACTACAAATTTTCAGGATTTGCGTTTGAAATTTGTTAATTTTTAAACGCCTCAATTTCAAATAGCTAGATTTTCTCAGTTTCCAGTCCAAAAATGTTTAAATTCGAATGCTTTCCAATTGGAGTTCTTCAGTTTTAGACGTTTTCAATTTCAAAAATATGAAAGACTTAAAATGTTTCATGGGGCATTTTCACTTCATCGGCAGCTAACTTCACTTCGTCGAGCGCTGAGTTGAAACCAATGGCATAATATGGTACCAAATACGTGGGACTAAACTTTATTTGGGCAATATTTTCGTAATAAGTAATTGCTTACTAGGTATAAGTATATTTGGAGATTAGTTTTCATTTTTCAAGAAATATCTAATGAAATAATAAAATCGATAAAAAAATGATTTTTTACAAAAATAATAACAAAATAATGTTTTGTCAGATGCACTTGGTGCTATTGTTTTCCCCTCAGCATTCGTCGAAGTGAAATTAGCTGGCGATGAAGTGAAAATACCTAATTTTTTAATTTTTAATTTAAAAGAAATCGAGAATGCCACTATGAATTACGTCACTCAGTCTACTTGCTATCGAATATAAGAAGGGTTTCTATGCAATGAACGAAAGTAATTAAATTTGTTGCCGTGAATCGATTTGATAGGAAACCCTTGGTATTTACTAATGTGCTAGTTTGGAGAACTTTTCGACACGCCCAAACAACTTTGAAAGGCTCCTTCTCAGTAGGTTCAGTTTAAAGGGTTCTAATAGAGTGCACTAGTATTCCCAATACAATCTTTATGGAATTTTTAAGCGTCCCGAGTTCACCATTCGAGATGAAATTTTTTTAATCGACGTATCCCCAGGGTTTTTGGATTCTTGTCCGTCACTAAAACAGCAGCTATGGCCACCGAAGAAAATAATTTGCAATTACCTTTTATTATAATAAAAACGTGTGTATACCTGCTTCAATTCCTCTTCGGCATGTGGCAAAGTACTGGCAGGAACTGGATTTGTTCCGGCCGTAGGAGGTGCAGAATAAACGTTGACTGGAGCATAAGGAACTCCTCCGAACACCGTGGGAGAAGGAACCACCATGAAAGGAGGCGCCACCATTTGCGGAGGCACATATTTGTTCTACAGAATAATGAAAACAGTATAAAAGATAATAAAATTATGAAACTTGATTTAGGAACTTTTCATCTCATTACTTACAGAGTAACTTAGGACCATATTTATCGAACCTTCTTGATGGTCACCCTGCTTTCCACTCAACAGGTACCAATCCTCGTGTGTCTCTCCTCTTTGAATTACTTGAGGGGGAATTTCTATGTGACCCCAAGCAATTAGTTCATCCATTGTAAACGAACATTCGTCGTATATCTCTACATAAATTTGCATCACACCAGGTGGCAGCAGGCTGCAATGGCAAAAAGAAAATTATTAGAACATTTTTTTGAAGAAGTCAAATAGAGAGACAGGCCTTATAAGAAATACAGGTGAATTTAGTTACATACCATTGTATGACTTTATTCCAATGAGGATTTTTTCCTCCGTTTATTGCTGTATGCGTTTCATAGACTGCGTGTCCGACACGGAGCCGTACGTATGGATCCATTCTAGTCATTCCATAATTTTTAACTAATTTGGCCTGTGAAATTCAAGTAAAACGTGATAAGTATAATAATAATATTAAATAGTGAAGCAAGTCATGGAAATGAAGGTCAGAATAAAAGATTTGATAATTCTTTTTGAAACGTTTC